>JAOTIZ010000004.1:5119431-5131805 GCA_027123425.1 Erythroxylum panamense | reverse complement strand
TAATAATGATGATGATGATGATAATAATGATGATGATGATGATGATGATGATGATGATGATGATGAGTTTAATAATATAATTAAGAATAAAAAATTGCTTACATGGGGGAGGGATATTTCTGAAAGTTGTTTATGTGTTTTGTTTCTATCCCTGGGACAAGAAATCTTGTACCACAGTCTTGGAAAGAACAAAAAATTTCTGTCGCTGTGCTCTGGAGTAGGAACAAAAATAAGTTGGGGCAGCAAGTAAGCACTGACAGGCATAGAACTTTTATGTCTCTGTCATCTGTCTCTACCAACGGAGGCATCAACCAAACGCCGCATTATATCACGAGTGTGACACAAGTCACAAATGTGATACTTAAGTCACAATCGTGACAGTTATGAGTGACTGGTCGCTTAAAATTTAAGTAAAAATGATGACATTATTTTAATTGGACATAATTAGATAGAGTAATGTTAGACAAAAAATTCAGACTCATTTGCTTTGGGCTCCATATAACCATCAATTTTTTAAATATATGTTCTACGTATTAAATAGTATCTGAAAGAGAATAAATAGGACTGAGTTTTTTTTTTGACATTAAAACAACCATGAGAGAAAATAAATTAATAAAGAGGAAGCAAAAACTAATCCCTAAGCCAACAAGCTTTACCTCATATACGCAGGCCTAGGCCTCCTCATAATTAATTATTAGACAAGAAACATCGGAAAGAATAATAGAAGAAAGAAAACTTGGTAACGAGTGCCAAATAAAACGATCTGCATGTAACAGAGCTACCATTGCCAAAGAATGAGCGACTCTATTAACATTTTGAGATGTCCATAGGGAGGACAGATGTTGGAAGTGAGTCTTTAGCTTCTGACAGTCAGCAAACACTATACCAACTTCAGAGAAATTAGAAGAACTAGAATTAAGACCATCAATAACCTCTAAACAATCTGATTCTAATAGGACATTATCCATATTAAGGCTTTTAATCCAGGCTAAAACCTCTCTGATAGACATGGCTTATGCTAGAGTAGCATTGGTACAAAAAGGAATATGCTCCGAAAAGCCCAAAATAAATTTACCATGATGGTCTCGAAGGATAGCCCTAAAATCTGACTTTTTCATCTTTTATCAACCGAAGCGTCAACATTGCAATTGACCCAACTAATTGAAGGTTGTTTCCACCCTAGGGAACGACTAGGCTTACTAGATACAACCTGCACTTGCCCAAACATACTTTTCACCGCTTTCCAGTCTCGAAGATAGTCATCTACAAATGACACAAAAGTATACAGGGGAGTATCTTGTTGTTTCCAGCAAAAGAGATTCCGATGAAACCACAAACTCTAGCAGATAGTAAGGGCTTTATCTCTATGATCCAAATTATCTCCACGTAGCCAAGCAATAATACAGTCCTTAATAATAGCGCTATGTAAAATAATACCTGAGGATGTCTATGCGTTTCGAGCATGAGGGCAGGTAAGCAAGACATGGTCCATAGTCTCCAATGCACCACAGCGTGAACAAACGGGGTCCAAATTAACCCCATGCGTTAGGATGCGCTGCTTACAAGGAACAAAGTCACGCAAAATACGCCAGGTAAACTCTTTAATCTTGGGGGAAGATGAGCACCCAAAATGCCATTCCACGGGCCCACCACACCATAATCTTGATTACCTGACAAGAGATAAGTAGCAACGCTATATCCAAACTTCACACTATAAATCTCATTCCTGGCGTGATGCCAACAAAGGGTATCTTTCGGCTTAGATGGAGAAATGGGTATTTGGAAAACCTGTGACGCCTCTTGAGGAGTTAGAATACCATTAACCAGAGAAGAATCCCAAGTCAAATTATTAGGATCAATCAGCTCATTAACTTTCATCTTAGACATACCATGTCAAGGATTCGAGAGCATATAGAAATTAGAATCATTGAGCAGCCAAGGATCTTTAAACACCAAGATCGAAGCACCATCACCCACCCGCCATCTAACACCCTTGTCTAGAAGACTTTTAGTTGAGTAGATACTTTTCCAAATGAGACCGGGGTTTATTCCTTCTCTTGCACGTAGGAAATCAGAATTCGGAAAATACCAGGCCTTAAAATCCTGGCTCACTAAAGAATCTGGGTATGTTAGAAACTGCCAACCCTGCTTGCACAACATCGTGAGATTAAAACACTTCAAATCACGGAAACCCATGCCACCTAATTTCTTAGGAACACACAGTCCCTCCCATTTAGTCCAATGAATTTTAGCACGGTCACCCGAAGAAGAACCCCACCAAAAGGAATTCATCATCTTCTGTAAATCATCACAAATGCCCAAAGGGAGCCAGAAAACACTCATACAATAAGTAGGAAGGGCTTGAGCAATTGCTTTCAAAAGAATTTCCTTTCCTGGTCTTGAAAGTAACTTGTTCTTCCAACTAGTAATTCTTCTACTCAAGCGATCCTTCAAAAGGCAAAAACCTGTTTTTTATTTCTCCCAATCAATGAAGGTAACCCAAGATAACGACCATGGGAAATAGGATTAGAAACCCCCAAAATATTAGTGATAGCCTGTCTAACATCTTGCCTCGTATTAGAGCTGAACATGACACCCAACTTCTACAGATTAATTGCTTGACTCGACGCCTCTTCATAGATAGAGATAATATTCTTGAGATGACCACATTCATTGGATGAAGCTCGGAAAAAGAAGAAACTGTCATCTGCAAAGAAAATGTGAGAGATATTAGGAGCACCCTCACAGATTCGAACACCAGGAATTTCTCGTCTCAACTCTGGTTTACGCAAAAGAGCTGAAAGACCTTCCACGCACAAAAGTCTTAACTCTGCTTTACGCAAAAGAGCTGAAAGACCTTCCACGCACAAAATGAAAAGATACGGGGAAAGAGGATCCCCTTGTCTGAGACCCCGTCCCGGACTAATAGGTCCCACACTATTGCCATTAAACGCCACAAAATAATTAACAGTAGTCACACAAAGCTTAATCCATCCAACCCATTTAGCATCAAAGCCCAACCGAAGCAAAATAAATTTCAAATAACTCCAATCAACCCTATCATAAGGCTTACTAATATCATAAGGCTTACTAATAACTCAGCTCAAAAGCAACTATAATATTATCCAAGATTAATCGACCCGGAACAAAAGCCGATTGCATAGGAGAGATAATTCTAGGCAAGATTTTCTTGAGTCTATTAGCTAGGACCTTTGCAATAATTTTGTAAATCACATTACACAAAGTAATAGGCCTCAAATCTGTCATACTACTCGCATTATCCTTTTTTGGAATAAGAACAATAGTAGTATTATTTAAACCAACAGGAAATTTGCAATTATTGAGCCAAGCACAACTTTGAGTAAAAATATCGCCACCAATAATATCCCAACATTTTTGAAAAAAAGCCGGATTCATGCCATCAGGACCAGGAGCTTTATCAGGATGCATATCAAAAATCGCTTTCTTATATTCTTCCATGGTAAAAGGAGCTAGAAGCTGAGCATTTTCTCTGTCACTAACAATAGAGCTAATACAGGAAAAATCTTCAAAATTGTAACTTCCAACAGGAGTAGTGAACAGATTCGAAAAATGCTCCAAAACATTGGCATTCATAGTATCACAATTCGAACAAAAATTACCAGAGTCATCCTCCAAAGCAGAGATATGATTAATCGTCCTATGCTTCGAAGCTTGAGCATGGAAAAATTTGCCATTCGCTTCTCCATAATTAAGCCAAAATATTTTGGATCGTTGTTTCCAATAAATAATGTCTTGGGCCAACAAGTTGGAAAGCTCGGATTTAAGGGTCAGCAGTAATGGATCAGCAGCATTGGTTTGACGCAATAAGCCCATTTGTTTCTTAACTTCATCAATCTGGCCCATGATCGAAGAACCTAGCGATTTATTCCACGCAAGAATAGAATTACTGCATGCGGCTATTTTCTCCAAGACGCTGGAGCTGACGCAACTAGTCCACGCCGAGGAAACAACCCCCATAAACCCAGCTTCAGTTAACCACTTATTCTCAAACTTAAACCTGCTAACCTTCTTGACGGGGAAACTGGTATTCGCATAAAGCTTAATGGGGGTTAGGATCAGAGTAGGAGCTTATAAGGCTAAATAACTTATGATAGGAGAAGTGGCCAACCTAATCAGTCGAAGCAAAACCTCTGTCCAGGCGTTCCATAAGCAGGTTGTTTGAACCTCGCCCACGCTCCCAAGTAAATCCGAACCCAGTGAGAGGATTTTCAACTAAGTTGCAATCCTAAATGCAATCCTTAAACCCATCAAAAAGAGCTCTAGGATACTCATTACCACCAAACTTCTCAGTAGCAAACATTAGATTGTTAAAATCACCCATACAAACCCACGAAAGATGGGAAAGTCAAGACAGAGATTTCAGCAACGCCCAACTAGATCGTTTTCTATGACATTCTGGAAAACCATAAAACTCAATAAAACGTCATTTAAATTTGTCCAAAAGAACAATCTCCACATTAATATGATTATTAGAGTAACCCAAAACAGAAACATCTTTATTAGAATTCCAAAAGAGGGCGAGACCTCTACTGCGACCAATCCGATCTACACAAAAGCAACAATCAAACTTTAAACTAATACGAATATCCTCCATTCTATTAGAGGAAACAAGAGTCTTACTAAGAAAAAGAAAAGAAGGCCTGTCCTGTCGAACAATATCCTTCAACGCGGTGACTGCACGAGGGTTGCCCAAGCCTCGACAGTTCCAAGCAATACAATTCATAATGTTCGGCGGGTCCTATAAAGAAGACCGGCCAATTGCTTTGCAGTAGAAGTTTCTCCAATGACCGAAGAAGAAGAAGCGCTACCATCATTTTCCCCAACGGTATGTTTATGAGTGGCTGAAGAGGGAAGCAAGCGTTTTTAGTCATCAACATCCATAATAGATACTTCCTTATCTGTGATGGGTTCAGCAGAATGGGTAATGCGAGTCGTGGATAAAAATTATAATTGTTAACAATCTTAGATTTCAAACCTCCTGTCTTATCCCTGTTTGAAATCCTTGATTCATGGAACTTTACGATAACTATTCAGATATCAAAGGTTGCTTGCTTGGGTTAGTCAATATATTTTGCTAAGTGGAGCTCCTACCGTTAATTATACACCATTCCTGATATTTTGGTTAGTCAATATATTTTGGTGTTTCAACTGAAAGACTTACGTCTGCGGCAGACAAATAAATCATCACCCACTTGAAGCCTCCCACATGCGAAGAATTCAATTTGTCCAAAGTTGATTAAAAAAAATGCCTTGCTATTTGAACAGAAGAAATTTTACACTCAATTCCCCTTATTGATTAGCCTTAGTAAGATTCGTGTCCTTTGTATGCAAAGAATAACAAGTCATTTCCACCCATTGTTCTACTATTTTCGAATTATTCTCACAACTCTTAAAAATCTTCCACATCCTCCTTATTTTGATACAAAATCTCTTATCGTTTCTACTTATTTTTTATAATATATATTAATTTTAAAGTTTCGTTTAAAAGAAAAAGGTATTCAAAATTAGAGAAGTTTCATCCAATCTTATATTAGTATTTTAATCTGTAAATTAATGGAAGAACAGGTCTAGACTTCTAGATTGTGATGATCAAGGTGATTGGGTCTCGGCCAACTGCGTACAAGTTGATCTTCAGTGTTTATGTTGACGATGGATAGTTGTTTCATATAAAAAACAAAAATAAGTTTATTATATTTAACTTATTCGATGCAGATAAGAAGAAAAAGCAAAATTTAAGTGAAAAACAAGTTTATATAAACCAACCCACCTGGCAAATTGATAGACCAGAAAGCATAGACAAACTCAATTACAAAGCATTTTGAATGGGCCCTAATTCCAAGGCATTTGTCGCAGACCTCGCCTCTAGTGTGAGTCACGTTCCGGCAAAGTACATCCGACCCACATCTGATCGACCTAATCTTAGCGAGTTCTGGTCGACCTTGGATGATAGTTCTATTCCTGTCATTGATCTACAAGACCTCCGTGGTCCTAGTCGCCCCATCGTTATCAAAGAGATTGGCCAAGCTTGTGAAGATTATGGTTTCTTCCAGGTAATCTAGCTCCATACTTACTGCTTTTTTTTTTCTTTGGGGATTATTTTCAGTTCTCTATTACAGAGCTGTGATCCTGATGTCCGCGAACACTTTCTGTAGGTTAAAAACCATGGAGTTTCTTCGACGGTGATTGATGCTATGTTTCGTGTATCGAGGGAGTTTTTTCAGTTGCCAGAGAGTGAAAGGTTAAAGATTCACTCAAATGATCCTATGAAGGAGGTGAGACTCTCTTCCAGCTTCAATGTGAACACAGAACAAGTTTCGAACTGGAGAGATTACCTAAGGCTTTTTTGCCACCCTTTAGAGGACTATATACACCAGTGGCCTAGCAACCCTCCGTCTTTCAGGTAATTAACCATGTTCATGCACCGGGGAATCAACTTTTCCGATGTGATACTTAATATTTTTTCAACCAAAAGCATTCTGTAAATCGACAATTATGCTTCCCTTTTACTTCTGTTAATCTGCAAAATTTCGAGGAGCAGAGAGGCTGCGGCTGAGTACTGCAGGAATGCTAGAGAATTAGCTCTGACACTGCTTGACGCAATATCAGAGAGTCTGGGCCTAGAAAGGGATTACATAAATACAGTGCTGGGAAAGCATGGACAACATATGGCTGTCAACTACTACCCTCCATGTCCACAACCTGAGCTAACTTATGGATTAACAGGGCACACCGATCCTAATGCAATTACGCTACTGCTTCAGGATGATGTACCAGGTTTGCAGGTGCTCAACAACGACAAATGGCTTCCTGTCAAACCTATTCCTTATGCGTTCTTTGTGAACATTGGAGATCAAATACAGGTTTGATTATTCTACATCTCAAGTCCTTGACTGCGCATGTCTTTGATCGTAAGATGAGGTCTTGCTTGTTTTTGTAAAATAGAACTGCGTGAATTATGTAAATTCTGGCCTAATCAGCCTTCGGTGACAAAAGATTACTATAATCTTCGAACCATCAAATGAATTGGTGTAAAAGAAGAGTTTCTAACCGAAGTACCGAACAATAATGGAGAGAGAGACCTAGTAACGGCAACCTTATTGAAGGTGAGAGGACAAGTTTGATGACGCTAAGGAAACTGGAAGGCATGTATTAGGACAGCTAGTGAGGGGGAGCATGCATGACTCTACGTGGCAAAGGATAGAGACGCTGACAGTTACAGTACTCAAATGCCATAAAGTGGAGTCATCCATTTCCATGAATAATGCTAATAATACACGGGATATGATCTTCTGTCTAATTTTATGGTGTCTTATTATGTCTAGTAAATCTCAGCAATTTATTTATGTGAGATTCACATTTATTTATATGGGACCTACACGAGTTTCACATAAATAAATGACTGAGATTTACTGGATACAATAGGAAACTATAAAACTGAACAGAGGATCTAGACTCATAATCTACCGGGTCAAATTCTCTATAATCTTATCTATATATTTTTTTAGGTTCTACGTACATAAAATCGTATAGAACAAGATTAGTATAAGATTATAGGTACAAAATATCTTATCCCCTTACTAACGGACTTCGCAATTTTTGTGACATACAACTCTACTACTCATGATGCATGTCGAATAGGTATCATTTTCTCTGTTTTAATAAATCTGTTTTAATTCGTTTAATATAACATTATTTTGTAATGCATGTCGGGTAGGTTTCATTTTCTCTATTTTAATAAATCTGTTTTAATTCTATTTTGCATTTAATATAACATTATTTTGTAAATTTTTACACATAATATAATGTAATTTTTACTATAAAACAATATCATATTTAGCACGAAATTAGGGTTGAAACAGAATAATACAAACATAAAATTTGAATCCTATCGAATAACGTTGAAAACACTTACCACTAACAAGATTTTATTAATTGAATTGACAAAGTTCCAATGCATAATAAGTCATCCTGATAAATTCTGGTTCCGGACCCTAAATATAGAATAATTAATTCACGTTGGGTAGCTCTTAGGAATATTGATACAGTTGCTAGTTATTGAAGCATACTCATTCATGTTTGAGTCTTTATGATTATAGGAGTTAGCAACACCAGCTCATCCTACATTGTTTAGATCTTCCTTTGTCTCTTTTGTGTGGTTCAAATAGTTAGAACTAATGTTTTAAAAATTCAATAGATTTATCCAGTTTAATATTGAAAAATTTGAATCAATTACTTTTATTATGGTTTAGTTTTTAACTTTTTGATTTGATTTAGTTTAATAATTTTTGTTGTTAAAAACTGATCAGTTTATTATTTAGTCAATCATCTTTCATAAATCAATCAACTTTTGTAAACTAAAATAAATTCAAAAATCTTCTTTTTCAATTAAATTTTAAATTTTCGATAGGCAAGGATAATTTTCTTCAATCATTGATCAATTTTATAATAGTCTAATATAAATTAAACCTTAAATTTCTTATCTTATTAGTTTAATTTCTGATATAGTTTTTAAAACATTGGTTAGAACCTTTTTAAGAACTTTTTTAAATATTGAAAATTTAGGTTAAACTTGTAGATTTCCTTGATCCTCTGTTAGTTGGAATTCATTAATTCTTTTAGTTTAAATTCTTAAAACAATTATTTGAATTTATTTATTTTAATTTTAAATGTGAAGTCACTAAATAATTTACTTAATTATATCATTTACAGATTATTACATGTCACCAGTATTTATTTATTCCATATTACTAAATAATTTACTTAATTATATCATTTACAGATTATTACATGTCACCAGTATTTATTTATTCCATATTTAAAAGATAATAATTTAGAGACTTCAGTAATTATAAAAACACCAAATCACCCTACCTAAGTATCCCATTTTCTTCAGTATTTACAATGATAGACGACATTATCGTGATCCTCCTCTTATTGGCTTTCAAGTAATTGAATGTACCCAATGCAAGGTTGATGTGTTTTGCACAGGTGATAAGCAACGATCGTTACAAAAGTGTACGCCACAGAGCCCTCGTGAACAGCGAGAAAGAGAGGATCTCTATTCCAACATTCTACTGCCCATCGGCTGACGCTGTGATTGGACCAGCCCCGCCGTTGACAGATGATGATAATCATCATCCTGCTTTCTACCGGAGATTTGCATATAGCGAGTTCTACCGGAAGTTCTGGAGCCGAGGGCTTGCCGAGGAGAACTGCTTGGACATGTTTAAGATTACATGAATATTCGCATACCCTTTGAATCGTCATTCACCCTTGGGAGCTTTGATTAATAACTGCCCCATGATAACGTGTGAAGTCGAGCGCTTCATTTTGTTGAAGAAATAAACTCCTAGACGGAACTATAAATATAAATTTGAATAATTTAAACAACTTAATTGTAAGAGTGTTGGGCCGCCTCTTCCAGTGTAACACAATATTAAATAAATCATTTAATATTAAAATCAAAGAAAGAATTCAACTCCTGAAATGGTGTGTGTCTTTTGTCAGTCTGCGTGAAATCGTGGGTGAGTATGAAACAAGTAGCTCAACATGATAGCTACTTAATTGGAGTTGGTCAAAATTTTGTTCGAAGATGAGGCAAAAGTCTTAATCGCATCGTTTTCCTTGTTTGAAACTAGTATTATGGGATAAGGATAGTCTATCTAATTATTCATATTCAAATTTATATAAGAATCTATCCTTCTATCTCATTATTTACATTTAGAATAGTTCAAAATGTGAAATGTATATATTTTGTTTGTTAAATCATTATACAGTGTATGTATACATACAATACGAAATCAATCCTTTTCTTTTTAGTTCACTTCCTCTTTGTCTTCAGATACACCCACTCCAAATCCAGTATATCAAACCTGAATTCAAAAAGACAAGATGCTACTGCGTTAAATTTTATTTTCTCTAACTGAAGGAGTTTCAGCATATGTCTTTGGTCTACAAAGCTCTCGAAGAGTTTGTTCAGCTCTTGCCAGTTCTTTTGGCTCCATCTTTCAACACAGACAATTACAACCACATATTGATCTACACGAGTTGAAGAAAAATGATAGTGAGTGTTACCCAACTGTACCAAATTCAAGAAGAGTTGTTACTGTCTTCCCAAAGTCAAAAACGGAAGGGAGAAGAAAAACTCTGCATGCGGAAAGAAGTTGTCCACAACCTTCCAAATCAGTTTTCAATCATCCTAAAATCTTCTCTTCTTCGGTTTAACTTCTACAGATAGTGAAGTTTCTTCGTCTTATTCGTCATTTTTACAAAAAAAGAAGGGAGAAGAAAAACTCTGCATGCGGAAAGAAGTTGTCCACAACCTTCCCAAATAAGTTTTCAATTATCCTAAAATCTTATCTTCTTCGGTTTAATTTCTACAGATAATGAAGTTTCTTCGTCTTATTTGTATTTTTTACAAAAAAGAGAAGGGAGAAGAAAAGCTCTGCATGCGGAAAGAAGTTGTCCACAACCTTTCCAAATCAATTTTCAATTATCCCAAAATCTGCATGATTCGTGCATGCATATCTTATATGATTAACTCAATAAACTTTAAGTGAGTACTTGGTAATTGTTATCTCATAAATAATAATTATTGTATACAACATAATATGGATAACCAGTAAGTGAACAAAAACATATGACTGTAATTGAATTCATATGTGTCATAACAATTCGAGCTATATGTATATATACATGTCATAATACTATGCTAACAAGGACTTATCTATAAGACCCATCCGTTTAACATGACCAATAAATGTTTTGGACGGTAAACCTTTCGTTAACGGATCCGTTATCATGAGATCGGTAACAATATGTTCAATTGACACTTTATATTTTTGTACTTCTTCTTTCACAGACAAATACTTCAAATCCATGTATTTCGCACCCTTTGAATATTTGTCATTCTTAGAGAAGAATACTGCTGCGGAATTATCACAATAAATTCTTAACGATCTGGTAATACTGTCGACAAGACCAAGACCTAAGATAAAGTTATGCAATCACAATCCATGAACCGTGGCCTCAAAGTATGCCACAAATTTAGCCTCCATAGTGGAAGTAACAATGATGGACTGCTTTTCACTTTTTCACGAAACTACTCCTCCAGCTAATAGGAACATGTAACCGAATGTAGATTTCTGTGATTCTACATAACCGGTATAGTCTAAATGGGAGTAACCTATCACATCGAGATGGGTTGATTTGCTATATGTGAGCATATAGTCCTTGGTGCCTTGTAAGTATCTAAGATTTTCTTTGCAACTTTTCAGTGGTTCAGTCCAGGATTACTTTGATATCGTCCTAGCATTCCAACAACAAACTGATATCTAGCCTAGTGCATGTTTGAGCATACATTAAGCTTCCAACTACTGGCGCATAAGGAATAAACTCTATGTCCTTACGTTCCAAATCGTTTTATGGACATTGCATTAGACTAAATTTGTCCCATTTCTGAATTGGAACTATCCCTATAGAGCATTTTTCCATTTGAAATCTTTCTAATACTTTCTCAATATAACCTTTCTAAGACAATCCTAATAATCCTTGTGATCTATCCTGGAATATTTCTATTTCTATTACATAGGATGCCTCACCCATAACTTTCATTTCAAAATTATTAGAAAGAAAATTCTTTACATCATGTAACAAAACAACATTATTTGCAGCAAGAAGGATATCGTCAATATATAGGACTAATCTAATGAACTTGCTCCCACGAACCTTCATATAGATACACCGATCAACGGTGTTTTCTACAAAATCATACAATTTAATGATATCATTAAACTTCAGATATCATTGTCGAGAAGCTTGCTTCAGTCCATATATTGACTTCTTTAATTTTCACACTAATCGTTCCTTTCATGTGGCCACGAAACCTTCTAGTTCATCCATATAAACTTCTTCTTCCAAGTCACTATTTAGAAAGATAGTCTTTACGTCCATTTGGTGAAGCTCTAAATCATAATGAGCCACCAGTGCTATAACAATTCTTAAAGAGTCCTTCTTTGAAACTGGAGAAAAGGTCTCTTTATAGTCAATACCATTCTTTTGAGTGTAACCTTAGGGGACAAGTCTGGCTTTATGTTGGGACCCAATCCGAAGACCCGATCCCAACCGGAAAGCGAAAAGCAGAAGAGACGGAAAGCAGAACGAAACACAAAACATGTATCGGAACATATGGCGAATCAAAGCGAAGTGAACACATGAATCGGAAATGAAATCGAATAGACGGTCGAAATCAAATTAGAATCAAAACATACAAATGAAGACAAATCGAATAGCATTACAAGTGTCCGACATCTGGGAATAATTATCTTAAGGAA
>JAOTIZ010000004.1:5075074-5104067 GCA_027123425.1 Erythroxylum panamense | reverse complement strand
TGGATTATTAGCGAAATTTTCTGGTAGTGCACCTTTATCGTGGGATACGTGTCGGAGCGACCTTCGGGCGTCCCGATATGTACCCTACGGTGAGGGGGCGCTACATTATGAGTGCGTTGAAGGACATCGGGCCTTTGGGAGCAGTCTCGTGAGCACCATATGAGAGAAGAACAAGGGAAATGTTAAGAGACAGGAGAAGTAGAAGAAGAGAAGAGCTGAAGAAAATCTGGTGTGGTGTGTGAGTGGTTGCATGGTTGTAGTAGGACTCTCGTTGCTTGAGGGATTGTATCCATGATAAAAGTCTATCTCCAATGTGCATGATGTCCACATCTTCTATCCACGGCAAAAGCCTATCTCTAATGTGAGTGTGAAGCAATTGAGTTGACGTGTATGTGTGCCACAGAAGTTGTGTGCGTTAATTGTGAATTGGAGTAAAAAACACATGGTGGCTATCTTACATCTCTGGGTTAATAGTTGAAGAAAAAAATAATGTGTTGTGTGAGAAAGTAAATGGCGCAGTGAATGTTAGCAATAGTGGAGTGGGTGTCAGTTATTAATTGAAGAAACACTATGACATGCTTCAGTGAAGAAAGAGTGTGTTGACTACGTACAGTGGGTTTGTGAGCTATTTTCTCCAAACGTCTTCATTTGGGGTTGTGAGCTGTTTTTGTGAGTAAAACACTGTGGGTATTCATCTATTGTCTATACTTTCATATGGTTTAATTGAAGATATTGAATTTGGGATGGATCGTTTCAATTGATGGATTATTTCGAGAAGCTAAAACCATAAGGAAGTATTTCTCTTATCTCAAGTATATTGTTATTCAGTTCTTAGTTAATTAACTAATTGCGTTATTTTTATTAATTGTTGTTTGAGTGAAAGTAGTTAGAAAAATCCTTTGACGAGGTTAACACAAGTCGGTCATGTTATTGGGTGTAAAGTTCTTTCACAAGTAGTGAGGACGAAGGATAGTGTCAAGGGTTGAGTGGTATCGGCTCAGTAAAGCCTTGTATAAAACTATTATCGTTAGTGAAATAATTAAACTAGATGAGGACCTCGCAGACATAGGCAAGGTATGTCGAACTGCATTAACAAAATTTGGTGTTGATTTATTTTTAGTTCTCTTAATTTTTTTATTTTTTTGTTTACTAGAAATGAATCGGAAAGTTTACGAAACTACTACCCCCTTCGATTTTTCAATGTCCATACTCCCCTCAACAGAATGGAGTAGTTGGAAGAAAGCATAAGCACCTATTGCAAATTGCTAGATCTTTTATGTTTCAAAGTAAGATGCCAAACAAATTTTAGGAGGATTCAATTCTCGTGACTACTTACATTATCAACAGACTTCCTACCCCTTTCTTATCATGAAAAACTCCATATGAGATGCTCTATGATAATCCACCAAGTTATAACAATCTTAAGACTTTCAGATGCCTTTGCCATGCCACAAATACATTACCCTATTAGCATAAATTTAATGCTAGAGCGTTTAAACATGCCTTTATTGGCTATGTAACTAGTAAAAAAGCTTTCAAGTTCTATGATCTTGATACCCAAAAGACCTTCATTTGAAGAGATGTCATCTTTCATGAATCCATGTGTCCCTATGCCCAAACCAATACTGATATCACACCACAGAATAATACAACTCCTCTTTTGTTAATTCCTTACAATGAATCTTTTTCAACTCTTACTAATGACTTCTGTTACCCTTCAACGATACCATTTGCAGATGATACAGAGAATACCATACAACTAAATAAAGAATCAATTTCTGAACCTATCCCAATTCATCCTAGGTCTCCTCTACCTAACTTACCTACCAAACAAAGTACGAGAATCAAGTATCGGTCTACAAAACTAAAGGATTTACATTTCTATATGACTTCTCTTCTACTGTAGGAAAATTCTCTGCTGAGTCGATTAAATCAGGTATGTCCTATACTCCTCCATCTTTTCCTTTTGTTCAATTGAATTGGTCCTATTATACTTAAATTTCATGGCAAATATAAGATCATTCCTGAACTTAGGAGCTACAATTAAGCTAAACTGAATGAAAATCAGGTTAAAACCATGCAACAAGAGCTAGACGCGTTGGAGGAGAATAATATATGGCAACTAACTTCCTTACCTCCAAACGATAAAGCTATTGGTTCTAAATGGGTTTATAAGGTAAAATTTAAACTTGATGGAAATATGGACAGTTATAAGGCGAGATTAGTTTCTAAAGGATATAACCAAGTTGAAGGCCTTGATTGTATCGATAGTTTTTCTCCTATTGCTAAACTAGTAACTGTGAGGCTATTTGTTGCCATTGCTTCTGCAAAATCTTGGTCGTTACATCAAATTGACATAAAAAATGCTTTTCTTTATGGTTTTCTTGATAAAGAATTGTTCAAGGTTACACAAAAGTCAAACCTGGTGTAGTTTGTAAGCTAGTTAAATCTCTTTACAGACTCAAATAGGCTTCCAGACAATGGAATCTAGAGTTCTATGCTAAACTACAACAATTTGGATTTATTCAATCTAAACATGATCATTGTTTATTTGTCATGCATTCCAACTCTTCTTTCTTAGTAATCATTATCAATGTAGATGATATGTTAATAATAGGACCAAATGAGGAAGTTATCCAAGTTGCCAAGAATTTTTTACATGCTGAATTTACTATCAAGATCTAGGATCTGCTGAGACACCCGTATATACCCCCTGGGAGGATATTGCGAGTGTCACACATACACAAAACATTCAAAATACAAAACATTCCAAAACTTACAAAACATTTCATACATGCATTTCCAAAAACTTAAACAAACATACATTATATATATTGTAAATTCGAAAACCAGCCTGTAATAAGGTTATTATAAACCTTCAAACAAATCCAAAAGTCATATACATTAGATACAAACCCAAAAAAAAACTCAAAAATACATTTTGACAAACAAAACTCAATCTCCTTTGGCTATTGTGGTTGACTTGTTCCAGTCTTTAAAAACCTCGCTCTAAACCTACATAGGATAAATCCACCATACTAAGCATATAGCTTAGTGAGTAATAGCTAATCCATACATGAAGTGATAACTCGTTATATTGAATCATGTAACAGCATAAACATGCATTAAAAGATTGCTTTAATAATAAATCAGACATAATGCATTTCAGAACAGATTTTATAATTAACAAAACTGAATATCACAAAAGGGTATAAACCTTTCAGAATCAAAACCCTATTTTGTTATGTCAGAAACAACATATATCAGAATACAAAATTAAATGACTGCTAATCCATTTACAGAAGCAGGTAACGGGACTTATATAAGAAAGTCCGAAGTCTCGACACCGAAGTGTCACAAGAGAGACCAAAGTCTCGACACCGAAGTGTAACAGGAGAGACCAAAGTCTCGATACTGAAGTGTCACCGAAATGTCACAGGAGCAGTTACAGACCCTTCTAGGCATGCTTATTTACCCACAACTAGGACTCAACAGTTTTAAAACAAAATAAAGTCATTTTAGACATTTCATGTGCAAAGCAAGTATTGAATCATATTCACGAGCAAGTAGCACTTCTAATGATATAAACATGCATCAAACACCTTGGACAATCATTGTCCGAAATTCAAAACACAATCAGCATAAATGAAAGTCAACAAACAGAACAAAGTAAGGTGTGACCATCTAAGATTACTCACTATCGCTCCCATTCGCTTATTGCCTTGATGTTCCGGTGATATCTGTAAGTGATCGCTCTACTTTCCCTTCTATATGCAATCAAACATAAGTTCATATTACCATATTTTTCATGTAATTGAATCAACATTATTATGAATGTATCATATAACATGCATGTTCAATGACATAGTCCAGCTTTCAGGTTTACTTTGCATGATCATTTAGATCAAGAAAAAGGAGTATTTAAGTAACACTTTCTTCGAGACAATTTTTCACCTTTGTCTTAGGTTTCTAATGACACCAAAATCATACAATTTGGTTTTGCATATTGAAAGTTATACTTAAAAGAATTCAAACTGTTTTAAAGCTACAACAAAATTCTTAACTCAATTTAAAATCAGATTTTGAAATTCTTAAAAATAGAATTGTAATTTTATCACTTCAGGAAAGTTGTGGTCATATGTCTCTAGTTTAATCTGAATTAAGAAAAAACTCATTTGGAGATCCATAATTCAAGATATAATCAAAATACCGAAGCATATTCAATAAAAATACTCCAGTTCATAACATTCTAACAGACTCTCTCATTTTCATCCAAGTAATCTTTTTCAAATCAATTTAGATGGCTATTTTGATATAGAAACTGAGGCTTCTAAGCAAAGTATTCTTCTAAAAAAATGTTTCTCTATGTCTTAAATTTCTAATGAACTATAGTTTATGCAATTTGATTCATTATTCTAGAAGTTATACTCAATATACTACAGACTGAGTACATTTGAAATTTTGGCTAGTGAATGATCATGCATTCAAGTTTTACAACCTATGTCTCTCAATTACAATATCAAAAAATTACAAACTTTATACCAATTTAAATCTAAGAGAATAAGCTAAAACTTTGGTGAATACACTTTAGTCTAATTCAGCCTACATCAATACAATTTATTCAATAATCACAGGATATGATTTCTGTCCCTAGTAGTGCTATAGCCTAAGCCAAGACTTAATTTCTTGCCAATTTTAAAAGTATTAGAGACAGAATTAAAATTCGACTTCTTTAAGAAAGTTGTAGGCATCTTTCTCAAGTTTAATATGAATTAAAATTCATCCAACTTGGATACTTACAGGGAATGATATAGCTAAAATGCCGAAACCTGTCCAGTATATCTACTCTTTCCAACCAGTTTCCAGCACATACCTAACCTCAATTCTTTCTTTATTCAGTACATGTTTGCTCCATTTCAAACATCAAATAATACATGTTATCAAGTGTAGAAATCCCTTACCTCTTTAACTTCAAAGAACCAGCTAAATCAAGCTTCCAAACAACTAGCATATATCTAAGTTTAATGTGTAACTTTCAACATCAATGAGGTAATAATACATAGAATCACAAGACCTATTTCTTAATGAAATAACTTACAAAGCTTCCAATGGTTGATAATCCAAACTCCAACAAAAGTCCAGAAGTTAGAGAGGAGATGCGAGGTTTCGTGGAGAGAAGAAAGCAAAGTGAAAAAAAAAAGAACAAAACCGAAAAGTTTCCAGCAGAAAGTTACTTCATCACCACCTAGGTGTCACTCCCTCCATAAGGCATGTGTCTTCTTACATGTGTCACATATGTTCGGCACTTAAGCTACCATTTTTCACACTTCCATTAAACCATGTTTCACTTAATGAATGCTGCCAAATGCCACAATTTAATTAGGTCACTTTTCACTTTATTAACTATGTCATTTGTCAATGTATCAACTCTGCCAAATGTCACTAACTCATAGGCTTAGTCATTGCAATTTTCATATGCCAATTTATCTTGCCACTTGAAAATTTTCTTAATCTAAATATACATTTAAATATCTCAATTCTCTAATGGTATCAATTAATTCCAATTTACTCACTATAATCTACTTGATCAAAAATTCAAGTTATAAGTCTTTCATATTCTAATCATGGCGAAAGTTTTAACTCCTATCTCACATGTACTTTCATGAACATGTATCATTTTAACTAGGGTATATTTTGGGGCCTTACATTTGCTAAGTACTTCCTTGGTCTTGAAATCGCTAGATATTTTGTAGGTATTTACCTTAATCAATGGAAGTATATTCTTGATATTTTGCAAGACACTAGTTTACAAAAGGGCCAAACCAATTGCTATCCCTCTTTTTGCAAACACCATACTTCAATCAACTACGGATTCACCATATCTAGATGCATCTCAATATAGACAGTTGATTGGTCGACCACTCAACCTCAACCTTTCCAAAAATAACATCTCTTTTGTAGTTCAACAATTAAGCCAATTTATGCATTCTCTACAAACCACTCATTAGGACGTTGTAGTACATGTTTTACATTATCTCAAATGTTATCCAGCTAAAGGTTTATTTTTTTCCTTGCAATTGAATCTTAAAGGTTATTATGATGCTGATTGAGCTACGTGTCTCTCCACTCACAAGTCCATTACGGGTTACTGCATTTTTCTTAACTTGTCGCCTATCTCCTAGAAAACCAAGAAGTAAACTATTGTATCAAGGTCGTCTACAAAAGCAAAGTACATAAGCATGGCTAAAACAGTTTGAAAACTACAGTGGCTTACTTATTTGTTGTTGGATTTTAATATTTCACTTTAGCTGTCAATTCCTTTTCTTTGTGAGAATCAAACAGCATTACATATAGTTGTTAATCCCTCGTTCCATGAAAGAACAAGACACCTTAATATTGACTGTCATTTGGTTCGAGACAAGCTCAAGCAAGGTTTCATTCTAACTATGCATGTTTCGTCTACATTGCAACTAGTATATTCATTTGCTAAACCTCTCACAAATCCTATTTTCAATAAATTGCTTTCCAAGTTAGGTTTGGTTAATTTTGACCAACCTCTAACATGAAGGGGGAATGTAAATATATAGAGTAGTACCTAAGTTATCACTCAAATCTTACTTAGCTCTCATCTGTAACTACTCCTCTATTAGTTGTTAAAGCAGTTATAAGCAATTTTAGGTAGTTAGTTTGTTAGGAAATTATTAATAGTTAATTCTTCTTCATTTTAGTTTGTATATAAAAGAGATATTAGCATTAATAACCAAAAAAAGAAAATAAAAGCAATTTTAATTTCTATGTTTACTTCATTTACCTAAATCTGTACATCTATATAACTAATTGATAGTTGTTTACTCATCTCCAATCCATGCATCAGTTAATCTCCTTTTGAATTATCCCTTAGATAAGCTATCACTAAACACATATTCTGATTCAGCTTCCCATCATATCTAATGGGTCTTTGTCATTATTGTCAGTTCTTGACCCTAACCCATATTTGTAAAGTGATTGAAATAAAGAAACAGTGCGAAGAAGCTAACATCGAAAATAACAACTCCAGGGTATTATTGTATAATGCCTCATTGCCTAATAGGATCACAGGCCAAAAGCTAACAAGGGACTTTTTGCATCCACTTAAAAAGGGTTCCTTATTTAGATTGTGAATTGATTAATTCTACTGTTTTTTCTTTCTTTCTTTATTTTCCTAAAACTAATCACAAGATTTCCTTGTCGAGAAATGACTGGTGATCTTATGTGATGAATGTGGGCCTGGGTCTGAGAAGAAGATTTTGGTTGGTCCCACTTCAAAATGGAATACGAATCCCTGGACTGGTTCTGGCCCCAAGACTCTCCATAATCACATTAATATGTCGAATGCTCCTTCAGGGATAGAAAAATCAAAGTTGTTGGAATTTTTAGTGGAAGAAACCAGTACCAAAACTTTATACGATTCCATGTGATGAACTTCACTTCTTTGGAATTTGATGATTTGGTTCGGTTAGTTTTTCTTATAACTTCATGCAAATATTGACAAAATGCTCAACTAATTACATATTGTTAAGATATTTATTATGTCTCACTATGTAATTTTGACATTTTTGATCATTGGATGCTCAAGATATTGCAAGTCTTAAAATCCAAATTAAGATAAGGTATAGTTATGTGATAATCTTTATTTGAATTGGATTTTTGGATAATGGTTCACATACGAAGGAAGCATATCTTGAATAGGAATATGAGTGTATCACACTATTGTTGGATAACGATAAGAGTGTGAAAGAAGTCTAGTTTGTATTGGTGACTGAGTGAATTACGTTGCAGCAAAATGGATAATATTGTATGCTAAGAAGGTCTTGTCTCAAGGGTTGGTGGTTAGTCTGAGAGAGAAAGGTGGACGTAAAGCTTGGTCATGACCATTGATTCTCCAAATTGCACCCCATGAACGTAACATTGGAAGCAACTAGTTGGAAGATGAAGCTCGTTTGAGTTCAACCAGTGAAAGTGATCCATCTTCGGTGCATGAAAGCATCAACGAGGTAATCTCCATGTTGATATAATTTTATCTCGGGCTGTGACGTTTGTTGACTGATTTCTTTGTGGGTGCATCATCTTGGAGTGGCTTGTTTGCATGGGTTGTCATACTTGATGTCTTCCTGCTATAGTTGTGAATCAATACTGCTATTTTTGTGAATCAACTCATAATTTGTGGTATCGACTTTCGGATCTGTTTCAGTGGAGCTGAATATGTAGGGAAGTTATTTTTCTATTCTTTCTCAAGTGTTCTCATTTATGTTAAATTTTGTTTAACCACTTGAGTTATTTATTTGGTGTTCTTTCGTTATAAGATTGTTGAAAAAATTTATCTGTTGAGATTAGTATGAGAAGCTCGCATTATTAGTGTGAAAGTTTTTCACAGATAGGATAACAAGAGATAGTGTCAATGATTGAGTGGTGTCGACTCACTAAAGCCTTGTATAAAACTATTATTGTTAGTGAAAGAACTAAGCTGGGTGAGAACCACACAAACATAGATAAGATATGTCGAACTGTGTTAACAAATCTCAGTGTTGTTTATCTTTGATGCTTTTAATTTTTTTATTTTAACAAATCTCACGTATTATATGTTAGAAGTAAATGATCATCTCACTTTGTTTTTATGATGTGGTCAATGAAATGAAACAACAATTATCAACCTGCAAAAAGTTTATGTTATAGTAGTGAAAATAATAGTAAAATTACAACATATGCTAGAGCTCAGGTTCACTGTTGCTTTTTGTCAGCTGGCAGTTGAAACGAAGAAAAGATGTTAAAAGGATCCTGGAAAGAACTGTTCAACCTCTGTTAGGACTTCGATTTGATCAACCCCTACTTGTCGAGATTCTTCATACCATATGTTTTTTATTGATTTCTTTCAGGTGACGGCGTTTTCTTGACTCACCACCTACTTTGAGACTATCAACTTCTTATGCTCCTTGGAGAAACCTTTTTATTGAAAACAATACACAATAGCACAAACCTTGGTATAAATTAATAATCTTGTTCTTGTTATTGGTAAATGTGGAAATGCTAGATTTATTATATATAGACTGCAATGATGGTGTGAAAAGGAGTCAGCCTCTTCGGTTGAATATGCTGGCTCGATTTTCCAAATACAACAGTCCCTTCTTCCAAAATATGAGAGACCATTGTTCCTTTGGATCCACTTGTATCAAGGCCTGAGCTGCCCGACGCCTTTAGATATGTAACTATAATCCTGATTAATGAATCACAATTAACAACTCCGATGTTTCATTACAGCACATCTAAAAGCCAAGAACTTATCACAAAAATTGAGAACTGTAGATAAGGAAAGATGGTTGTTGGGGACAAAAGGGTCGGGAAGCAGCAATGGCCAATGAGATGGTAATCATTCAGGTTGTGGAGGTTTTGGAAAAGGGTGCCTAAGCCTTTTTGGAACAGGCTAGAATTGTGACTCAGCTATAGCCTTAAAGAAAAGAAGAAGACTCGAAAGTCCAAAAACGACTAGGACTTTGGGCTAGAGAAAGGAAGGTGACACGTCCTTGACCAGACCACCTTGGTGATGCATCGCACATGGGGATAAGTGCTGTTATAGCTGCTCTGCATTATGCAACTCCCTCTCTCTTGTCTCTGTAATGAGTGTGACAGTTTTGGTGGACATGAACGTGGGGTACTCTTCTTTTCACCCTTTGACTTTCCCAATGTCACCACGGCAAGTTTTATTCCTCACCGTCAATGGAATTTCACACCAAAATCTGTTGTACGGGTGTTGTAAATACTTAATTTTATTAATATATTTTATATAAAATTAAATAAAATAAGATAAATATGAGTTTATGGAGATAAAAAAATGATTTTCCGTACTCTTTGTACTGTTAAATGTGAGCAATTGTCTCGTTGTAATAGGACATTGTTTTATAACTGCATCAATGGCCTCAGCTCTGCTTCTTGACTTTGATATGACTGTAACTGTCTCAATAATACGACTCTGTTATTTGACTTGTCAGGATTTTGCAGGGTTGGTGAGATTGAGCATCAATAAGCTTTCTTTTCCATGCAAATCCCATTATTTGCTGGCCTTCCACTTGTCGATTATCTTCCATACATCCAAAGCTTTAGAAGTTTACATGAAATTGTAGTGAGACATGTCGCAGCATCTATTTTCACCTCGATCTTCAACCTCCTTCTCTTGCAATTAATGTCCATTTACAGGCTTTTCATTGGTGCTGCTTTTCATGAAATGAAAATTCCCCATTTCTTACTTTTCAAATTGGAAGTATGTAGACTAACAATACAATGATGGCTATAAATCCTTGTCTCTTTCTGGTCTTGTTCTCTAATCCCCCTCACCTCAAACTGTGACTTTAGATACATTTAGATCCACTGACTTGTCTTCCCGTCATTCAACAAGTCCTACGAAAACCCCCAAATTGCTTCTGAAACTTTGCTTCTCATTAAGTTCTCACCTTTATCCTCCTCCCTTACTTTGCTCCTTCGACTTAAGCTCTCTATTATTCATTTTCAACCTTATGCATTTGCATATCAACCTTCTTTTTCTTCCATCATTGTTGCTGCATCTACTTCAGACCAGGGATTGTGCTGTCCTTACATCTCAAAATCTTTTCCTGTCTTCCTCACGTTATCGAATTTAGACCAGCATTTCCTGCTCTTTGTCCTTGCACTGCTGCTCCTAACCAGAATTTACCAAAATGACTGATATCATTCCTCCCAACCTCTCTAATTTTCCCCCTCTACCCACTTGCAACTCACCTTCCTCCTTTGCTGAATCACCCCCAGACCCGCCACCAGTTAAAACCAAACATAATATTCAGTCCCCTTCATCTGCTTCCTCCATCAAGCCCCTTGCTTACTATAACCCTGCGGGGCTTGCTCCCAATTTATGGAGGCAATCACCAATCTTAGCCACTCATCCAAACCCGCCAAATCAACCACATTAGCTTACTAGAACATTAAAAGAACCAGGAGAACTTGGAAACAGGTTGTCAGGGAAAGCTAATAATCTTCTCTTTAGATGGAAGTTGATGGGAAGTTGATGGTGGCCCTAAGTCTTCACATCTTACAAGAGGGTGCAAAAACTTAGGAAGTAGCAATCATTGGCCTCTTTATGGATAAATGCTAGCCTTTTCCTATAATACAAGCATGGGTTTAAAAAAATTGGAAAGGAAGATGCATACAAGAGGTAATGCAAACAGAAAATGACAATATCAATTTTACATTTAGCGCAAAAACAGAAGCTCAAAAGGTGACAGAAAAAAGTGTTAGAGAAGTGCTTTAAAGGCAATCACTTTTAGCATTTATTATACAAATCATTTTATGATTAATGAAGAAATTTTGTCATTATTTTGATGTTCATACATTTATGAATTTGATGTTGATCTTAAATTGATTTAATGAAGTCCTTGATACAAAATATAGCATGGAGAAAATCAAGATGAGATCATGATAATGAGATTCCTATCATATGTAATTATGTTAGTATCTAAACTTTCCCTAGTCATAGAATTAATGAGAAGGGATATCATGCATTAATTCGGATAAAATAGTACATGTTATACTCTTTATTTGGATCAAGCAGTAAATCTCATAAGTTGTAGACATGAGTTGTTTAGAGTTACATGTGGATGCTTAATAAGGGTAATAAGTACATTGGATTGACCTACTATGAGATAATCATACAGATATTCTATTCCAGTGTCAATGATAGTCTCATCATAGCAATGGTGCAAGTATCTTTTGACTTGAAGAGCTCAAGGATATCTCGAATACTGATCATGTTCTTTGACTCCATTCATCGGTGCCTTTTAGGGGTTACTCATAGGGTAGTAATTGGGTACAACTTGAGGTATTAAGAGATAATTGAGTAGCCAATAAAGGATTCACTACTCTTGATAAAAGGAGATGATACCTATGACTTCTTATTGGGGTCATTACTCAGGAGTCTCTGGCCAAAGCAGATATGTGTCATGAAAAGAGTCTTCGATGATACATAAAGTAATGATATCCTCAAGACAAGATCTAATATCACTTGGACTAAATGTGACGTAGTCAGTCTAGTGAGAGTGACATTTTGACCATACTCTTAACCAAGTGTAATATAGATAGTGAAAGGATGAATTGCATGACAACATTACGTATGAAAGAGTTCATAGTCAAAACGCTTATTTTCCGATCAATTGGGATCATGACGTTTTGCTAGATACTCTCTTGACTTACTTGAATTAAGTGTTAATTTAAGTGGCCAACATAACCAAGAACCTAATGGGTCACACATATAGGAGATCCGAAGGATGAGTAAAATGGTCTTGAATGGTGATTAAAGATATGAGAGAATGTTTCGGGATTTTATCGCGATGTGATCGTAGTAAAAAACGTTGCATGGAATAGATTAAAAATAAGTGTTGTTAGTTGTCAATTTGGTTATTAACTTTCCAAAACTTCCATTAATAGATGCTATTTATGGTCACTAACTTCCCATAACTTCCATTAATGCATGTTATTCATGACCATTATCTTCTTATAACTCTCCATTAGTGATGGGGGTTATGAAAGGCCAAATGGTGCAAAAATAGAGATGATTTTCGTGCATCTTATGTAAGACACAAGTGAAAGAAAAGTTCTTTCTTACACACACACACACACACTCTGTTTCTCTCTAACTCTCATAAGAGTTCTTGTCTTTACTAGCACAAAGAAATAATTCTAGCCATCTCCTAGTGAGGTTTCATCCTTCTATCTTCGTGTGAAATTTCATTATAGACGATCTATGTTGATCGTTGTGGTTTACGACAACCTAACGCGGAGAAGATTAAAGAACGAAGGAGATTGACAAAAGGTATGTAAATATCTTACATTTCATGTTTTTGTTTTCTATATCTATATGTATGAGTAGATCTATTTTTTGAGGTTCTGTTTTATTTTCTGTTGCGTTTATTTGATATATATTATGTATGAGATGTATGATCAGAACCTTATAGAAGGACTATGGCACATCTCATAGCTTCCATTATTTCTCCAAAATTGGCAGCTTGGTATGAAACTAGAGAAAATTAGAGTTAAGAACATACCCCTATGGGTGAACATCTATAATATTCCACTGGAATATTAGACCACTAAGGGCTTGAACCTATTATCTAGCTTTTTGGGGAAACCAATTTGTATGGATGAGAATACAACTTTGAGGAAATAGGTTGGTTATGCTAAATTATGTGTGAGCATGGATATTTCAAAGGAGATGAAAGATTACATTCCTATCTTAAGGTTGGCAGATGGAAATTCTCTAAAGGAGGATAAAGTCATGGTAACTTATCATTGGAAACCTTCCCTATAATTTCAGGGAAAATATGGAAACCAACAGGGAAAGTCTTTGACAGGGGAGATTATGAAGAATTGATGAGATCATATGAGAATAATTTAGAGGGAAAAACAAAAATTGAAGAACTTTAAGTGCAGAAAAGGATGCTGGTGGATCAAGAATTGGAGATTCTAGAAGGTAGAAATCAGTCCTATGTGGCTAAGAGAGATCAAATTGAGCATATTGTTAAGGATCAACAATAGATACGGTTGATAACAAAAAATATGACGATATAACAAACTAAGGGAGGGGCATAAATAGATGACTGCATTACAAATAAAGTAGAGTCGAATCCCTTAGGAGCTCAACAACAGGATGCCTCCAATGGGCCACAACATCCAGATTTGTTGCATCAGATGGAAAATCAAGGGAAAAAGATGGAATAAGTGCAAACTAGAAAAAGTAATCGGAGCAGTAAGAAAAGCTCAAAAGGTAAAATTATTTTTACCTAACCTTTCTAGTTTGGAATGTTATAGGAGTAAACAACCCTTCGAAGCTTAATGCCTTAAAGGAGTTTGTATGATATGAGAAGCCTAAATTATTTTGTCTTTTAGAAACAAAAATCAGACTAGTAAATCTTAATAAATAAGATTGTTTTAGGAGTCAATGGAAGTTAAAATCCAATCATCAGTACCATAGGTATGGAAGAATCATCATAGTCCATGACGAGAAGTTTATAGAGGTAGAGGTTTTGGAAGTAGGGGAGCAATTTATGCATATAAAATTGAGTTTTAAAAAGGAGCATACTTCAGTGTTGGCCACCTTTGTCTACAGTCATAATACTGCATTTTAAAGAAGAGACTGGAATTCTATGAGGAGAATTAAAAGAATAGTTAGTGGTCCATAGATCATAAATGACAATTTCAACTTTACTATATACCAATCTGAAGCTGAAGGAAACTGTAACTTACACAACTACAATACCAATTTGCTAGATTGCACCAAAGATGTGAAAATTTTTGACTTAAAATATAAGGGTCATAGATTTACTTGGAGCAATAAGCAGAGCTCTAATTGGTTCATCAGAAAGAAATTAGATAGGGCTTTGGTGAATGTGCAGTGGTAACTATTTTCCAAATAGTAAAGCCATGTTTTTAGACCCAGAATTCTCGGACCATACCCCGATTAAGGTGGTCAATCTATTAAAAAAGGTTTATTTGAAGCACCCGTTCAGGTTTAACAATTTGCTGATCAATGTAGAAGGTTTCCAAAAAGCAGTCAATAAGGGAATGGAGGTAAAAGTGACTGGTACTAAACAATTCATTTGTTTGCAAAAACTAAAGGCTATTAAGCAGGAATTGAAGAAAGTAAATGGAAGTAGAGGTTCTAGCACAATGTAAAGGGTAGAAACTACTATGATCGACTCTTACTTTTACAGAAAGCACTAGCTGATAATCCTACTGATGAGATTATTGTGGGGGAGGATAAGAAAGCACTGAAGTCCTACATGCAAGTAGTTGATAATCATTGCCCTCTATTAAAAAAGAGGTCGAAAGTCAACTGGCTCAGGGAAGGAGATAGATGCACTAGATTCTTCTTCAATACCATTAAGGCTAGGAGAAATGTCAACAGGATCACCTCGATAAAAATAGAATAAGTGGAGATCTTGTATGGGCAAGCTGTAATTGCTCATGATGCTATGAAACACTTCCAAAAGATTATAGAATATGAAGGTAATACTAGTTCTTGCAGTGAGGATCTCAGGAAGTTTATTTCTCCTAAAATTCTTGAAGATTAAGGGGATATCTTAACAAGGCAGGTCATAGATCAAGAGATAGAAGAAGTGGTTTTTAAAATGAATGGTTTAAAGGCTCCTAGACTAGATAGACTGAATGGACTCTTCTATAAAAAAACTTGGAATAAAATAGGGAATATTATAAAGAAGTAGTGCATGAATTTTTCACAAAAGGAGTAATCCTCAAAGAGATTAACAAGACTTCCTTGTAATTAATTCCAAAAAGTCCTAACAATACTACAAGGAGCGATTTCAGGCCTATCTGATGCACTAACTTCAACTACAAGATTATTGCTAAAATACTGGGCAACAAACTGAAATCTGTGCTACACTACATCATCAGTGAAAACTAAGGAGCATTCTTAAGTAAGCAAAATATTGGGGACAACATCCTAATTTTGTAGGAACTTCTAAAGGGGTGCACAAGAGGAAAATCCCATCAGAATTACTCATTAAAAGTTGATCTCCATAAGGCATTTGACAGTGTTAGTTGGGGTCTCTTATTGCAGATTATGGAAGCTATGGGTTTCCTTTATATTTTTATCAATTAGATAAAAGAGTGTATTTCTACAATTTTGTTAGGATCATAATTAATGGGAGTCCCACTGAGTTGTTTAAAGGCAAAAGGGGACTTAGGCAAGGGAATCCTCTTTCCCCCCACCTATTTCTAATCTACATGGAGACTCTTACTCTCATGTTAAAATCTAAGATCTCCACGATTCTAGAATTCAAGTTCCATACAAAGTGTAAGTTGCTTTCACTAACCAACTTATGTTTTGTAAATGACCTAATCCTTTTTAGTAAGGCTGATATCCCCTTAATTACGGTACTAATGAATACCTTGCAAAGCTTTAAGAAGATGTCAGGCTTGAACATCAATTTTCAAAAAAGTTTCTTCATCTTATCGAAGAGTATTGCACACCTAGCTAATGATATTTTTTTATCACTAGAATGGGTAATCAAAAGCCTCCTATCACTTATTTGGGTATCCCTATCTTATCGAGAAGACTTAGATTTAGAGAATGCCTATCCTTTATTGAAAGGATACAAAGGAGATTAGATTCATGTACAAACAAAACATTATCCTATGGAGGCAAACTTCAGCTCCGAAAATTGGTTGTTATGTTTATGAAGACCTATTGGTGTTCTCATATTTTCCTCTCTAAGGGGCTGATAAAAAATGTGGAAAAAATGATAAAACATTTCCTATGGAGTAAAGAGGAAGGAGAAAAAGGGACGGCCAAGGCCAGTTGGACTCAAATTTGTCAATCAAAAGCAAACGGAGGACTAGGCTTGGAGTCAATTGGCAGATGCAATAATTAATGCTTACTGTTGAAAAGATTATGGAGAATTTTAAGTGAGAAGGAATCATTATAGGTTAAATGGGTGCATACCTATATATTAACGGGTGAAAATCTATGGGCAATCATATTTAAAGATAGTTTTTCATGGTTCTTTAACCAAATTTTTAGATTGAGGGAGGAAGTACAACATCAAATTACTTGCAAAATAGGGACAGGGGATAGAATTTCCTTATGATAGGACAATTAGACAAGTCAAGGAGCTCTAATTCACCATCTGATTGCTAGGGATACTCTAGATAGATTTTTTAAAAAAGCTAAAGTCTAAGAGTTAATTGCTAATGGTAACTGGGCTCTTTCCTATAAGGAGATCAGAACTCTATCGAATGTCCGTTACAGCTAGTCCATTCTAAAAGTATCCTCTCGTTCATTCGATACAATGAAGGAGAGGATACATACTTTTGGAATTAACTAGCTATAAGGGGCATAACAAATAGGCAAGCAAAGCAACTGAAGTATGGGACAATACCTACAGTTGGATGGGGTAAGTTGATATAGAGAAATACTATCAAGCCAAATGCTAGCTTCGTGAGTTGGTTATCCATGAAAGATAGACTAAGCACTATGTCTAGACTAAAATTCCTCCCTTCTTCTAAAAGATGTATACTTTGTAATCTAGACGATGAGGACAGGGACCATCTATTTTTTAGCTATGAGTTTTCTAATAGAACATAGAGACAAGTTGCATCTCTATGTGCACTCAATAGCCATCACAATAATCTAAATGACATTATCCAAAGATACTAAGTAACCATACACCCAAACACGACAAGGATGTTTACATGGTAGCCTTTACAACATGGTTTTAGGAGATTTAGCGGGAGAGGAATAACAAAAGATTTGCTTAAAGGGAAAGAGACATACTTGCCCTCATAAAAATCATCTAGAATAATATTAGAGAACAACTAGTCATAAACCAGTTGGAGAAGAAATGTAATGTGAGAATAATTATTTCTTGGAGACTCTAATGAGAATCTAAGAATACCCAGTATATAGAGCAGTATTTCCACAACTTAATCTAGCTAGTTATAACACTCACAATAGTTCTGAAAGAGTCTAAAGTGGAGTTCTTAACTTACGAAGCCCTCATCCACGAGATGGTTATGTCAGATCCTCCATAAGTGCTGAAAACTTGCAGTCGAGAGAAGAGAGATAGTAGTCGGAGTGCAATCGCACAAGAAGACCTTTCATGTTTCCTAAGCAGGGAAAGAGAGTGAAGACGGAAAGAGAAGAAAAAAGTTACATGGATCAAACGAGAAAGATCTTACATCCACAACTACATGGAGATGCTGATGACCGAGACATTGGAGTCTTAATTAGGAAGCTTATGATGAAATATTAAAAAGGGGTATCTTTTACTTAACTCGTTTTGGAAACTCCAAGAATACATTAGAAGGTGGATAGTAGACGGTGACGTTTCTTTGTTTATGATATCGTTTGTGTGTTTTGATATTCTCTTAATAGGATAATAGTTGTAATAAACCCTTATTCTTTTTAATCTGTTTTAATTAAAAAAAAACAAGTCTGTTCGTCGTTATCCTCTCTGGATAGTCTGCGAAATAATAGCTCCTTACATAAAAATGCTTGTACACATATACGAGGAAAACTATTACAAATATACGCATATGTTCATGTAGTTTCATATACTCCGGGTTTCTTTAACGCCTCGGACTTAACCCAGTTATCGTCTCAGAAGAAATATAAGCAAATACATTTTTGTTCTGCGGGCTTGAACTTACACGAACAATGGTTATTCTCGTGACAATAACCCCACTCAGTCTACTAGGACTTCCCATGCCAACTTCAACTATTGATCTCATGCTTTTTTTGCAGATTTTGAAGAGACGATTCAGTATAAAACTTAATGGAAATCTTTCAGTACAGTAAATAATCTACGCCTAATATAATCCACGAACGGTTTCCCAGGAACCCATAAAGTAGGTAAAATAATATAAGTTCTGTGTACTTGAGCCAACAGAAGCTGGAAGGAGAAGGGTACGAAAAGAGAAAGGCAAAGAAGGTTGAAACATGCGTAACTACACGAGCAGCCCGGACGGGACATATCCAAAGTCAATATAAAAAGAGAAGCATCATTGGCAATTTTCATGATGAGAAGGAGATCTTACAGTGCCATAGATATCATAAAGTAACACTCTCCCATTTCAAAGTTCAAACTCTAGCCCTCCACCCTCCTTGACCATGCAGACTAGACCCCACTAACACTCACAACCCCCAACACATAATGTTGCACAAACCCCCAAACTTACATTCATCTTCGAACACACCAAGCTAGTAAACAAACATTTGGCTACTTTTTCCAAGTTTATAAACACATCCACATCATCTGCTCTGTACCACTACCACCACTGTGAATTGCAGTGACCTCCTTGGCTGAAAAGAACCTTAGGGTTATTGATAATGGCTAGTGCTGGTACCTCCTCTATGTTCCCGGTCTGCCATGCTCAGAACCCCACTTGCATTTCTCGTATCTTTTCTCCTGTTTTGCATGTTTGAGAATGGAGATTCTGTAAAATGACAGGAGTAAAAGCAAGCAAGCTAGCTAGTTAGCTGCTGCTGCATCTTAAAATGGTAGATCAATCAGCTAACGTTTGCGATGTTGAATATCTGATGAACTGCTGATGCTACTTCATCCGCTGATGCCACCTTACAATCATCTTCTATCTGTCATAACCATACCAAAATTGCACCAACGAAATATGAAATGAAGACAAGATTTTGAAACTGTTCAAAGAGACTCTTTAACTTTAAGAAATAGGGAAGGAAAGAAAGTGAAAATATCGAAAAAAGACACTTCCAAAAAATGTTAGTGGAATATAATGAGGGATTCAAATTATGGTTGACCAAACAGTCAAACCAATAAACAAGAGTAGTAAATTAGTAGTGCATACCTTAAGATTGAACGAATAAAGAACCGTGTTTTGAGAAGAAGTGATATTAAGGTGCAGAATTGTAAGCCTTAAATCTTCCATGGCAATGATGGCCCTCAACAACTGCCCCTGTCTTCTTTTACACTGAACCTTCAAATTGACATGGTTCTGTATGATGGTCGCTTCTATCTCAGCCGCTTCCAGTTTCTTTATCTCTTCTGCTTCTTCCTCAAAATGACCAACCTCCGTCTGTATATTGCTGTCCGAATGCGGAGTAAACAAACCTTCTGACGAAGGGCCTGTTGCTGTTTCTGTTTTTCGCATACGCTTTTGTGCTTGAAGAGATTGTAGTAGCTGCTCCAGTTCCTTCACAAAGTCTATTGCACCTCCTATAATGGATGCTTGGTCACCCTTTCCAAGCATGAAAAAGAAAGAAAGTTAGCACCTTTTTCGAAGGTTATGAGACCCAAGCACTGAACTAGTGAGTCTTGAAAAGGGGCAGGGGTATGAAGAAAATGGAGAGTATATATACTCACCCTCTGAACGTAGGAGGGGGGCATGAGAGAACGAAGAGAGATTAGGTGGTCGTTCATCTGTCGGCGGCGGTTGCGTTCAACAGCAATGTGGGTCATTCGTTGGCTCTCTACTTCTTCTTTGTTCTTGACAGGCCTTGTTCGTTTCCGTTTTTTCAGCTCTTTGGTGACTATTGGAGAAGATTTAAAGAATTGGGTTTCGTTAAGCATGGTGTGCTTAGTAGTACATGGAAAAGTAGAGCCAGAGTTGCCTTCCCGTTCTGTTGAGTTCAATTCCTGAAGCTCAGAACTTACACCTTCCATGCAAGAATTAAATTGTGGGTTTTGAAGGTCTTTGGTTTCTGATTTGACAGGTGAATATAAATCAAGCATTTCATGAGTGACACAACTTTCGGGCTCTAATGCTTGAAGTTGGTTTACCACGTCCCATGGGCTTTTGAGATGTTGCAGTTTCAATAAGGTCTGAAAGTTTGGTTCTTTGAAGGAAAAAGATGGAGGTGCTTCTACACTTTGAAGCATTTGGAGAAAAGGCACTTTGTCTTCTAGGCTTGGTATTGACAACCTTTGCCCTTCATCTTGTTCTTCAAATCTCAAACTTGAATTCACAAAGCATTGATCTAAAACCCCCTCATCCAATAGCTCCCCTAAGAACTGTGATAGAAGAAAAACACATAGACGATTAAGGAATATTGAAGAAAGGAAGGAAACGATGGAAATTCCACACCTACTAACATATTTGGCTAACTCATAAACTCTCAAGAGAAGCAAAGGGAAAAATGCTGGTCATAGATAGGACAAATAGTTAAGTCTCAGAAGAGAAGAAGAGAACAAAAATAGAATGAGAATGGAATGTTGAAGAGAAGAAACAGCAGTAGCAGATGTTAGCAATTACAGAAATACAGCACAAATGCATTGAATGCAAACACCGGAGGAGAAGTAAATGCAGTCCATTTAATTGATTCTACTTGAGGAATATTATGGAGAGAGAGAGACAGAAGTACTAAAAATGAGCAAAGAAACATACGCAGGAATTAATGTGTCCTTGAAGCCTCTCCATTACAGCCGAGCAGCAGTAGCAGAAGTAGTAGTAGGGAGTGAATGTGAGAGAGGCAAAGGCAAACCCGAAGCCTTAAATTAAATTCCCTTTCTTTTTCACTGGGTTACCAACAGCGTTCTATTGGGGATTCTACACTCTCATGAGTAATAAATGTAACACCCAAAGAAGCAGAAGGAGATAGACATAGACCCCATATATATACACGGACAATCAAAGCAAATGTTCCCTAAGGCTCTGATTCCATAAATGTAAATGTAGGATCTCGAATGGAATAATATTTAAATGCTTTGAAGAGGACCACCACAGGGTATTAGAGAAAGTAACCAAACAGTTCAGAGAAATGGAGCCCAAGAAAGAAGACGGAGTACAGAAACTGAGAAGGATAAAAAAGTAACTAACAAATTGAAGATTGAAGAAAAAAGAAGGGACCTTGGTAAGAAATGAAGAGAATGGCATAAAGAGAAAGTTAAGTGAGAGACAGGTAAAAGGGGTTGGTGATCAGAGAGGAGGGATGTGTTTTACAAGGTCGGAGGCAGCATTATTGGCGGTGGCAGTTTTGTCCGGCAGCGGGGACAGACAGTTGTGGGGACTAATCTTCAAGAGTACAGCCAAAGATCAGAAAGGCTTTGGAAAGTGATTCTATGGCTTGTGTCAACCCTTCTAATCATATATGTCTGTCTTCCCCAACCTCTCCCCCTACACCTTCACACTCTCTGCCTTATCATTTCTTTTTTTTTTTTCCTGTTCTTATCCACACTGTTTCACTCGTAATATTAATAATACAAATAAAGTTTTTGACAGGTTTTGTTTGGTAAGTTCAAATGAGACGGGTTTATTCTAAGAAGAAAAACTAAAATTCTATGATCAACTTAAATTAAAGTTACGAGTAAGACAAAAAGGCTATAATCTAACTTAAAGTGAGGCTTAACATGAAGCTGCAATTGACATATACACGTACCATATATTGAATCATAAAATAGAAGTGACTTGTAATGGAGAGACCAATATTGCTTCCAGAAAAGGAGTTATTCGGTCTTCTAGTTCAATTTACACTAAGTGGCTTGTGAAACACATGTACTTTAAATTAACAAATCAATTGACAAGTGTTATGCTCTTTTAATACTTTGTTTTATTTACATTAATATTGAACTTAAGATCACAAAATTTCAAATGTCATTTTAGGCCTTCCAAATATTTTAGGTAACACAACGTGATTTCTACATCAGTACTTGCTCAATTCTGTATATCAAAAACCAAAGGGTCCATTTTTACATCATTTGAAAGGTGGGGTTGAGTAAGCGTCCTTAAAATTTGTCAAGTTCTACTATTCGCATCGAATAGCTGACATGCTCAATTTGTTGCTCAAGTCACCAGATTCCATGTCGACCCACTGCAGGGTATCTTACAACAACTTATTTTATCAGTTTTTTCCGTGCAGTTATGCCTTCTTGTTTTCAGGTGTGTGCTCTTATTCTGGCTCGTGACTGCCATTTTCTCTTGTAACCATAACAGACTTTTTTTTCATTCTCCATCTTACAATGCTAAGCCAAGTGAATGCCGGCAAAAGTTTCATGTCATAACGCCAAGGTAAAAAAAGAAATCACTTTCTCATTACCTGTCATACTATAAAATGCTGGACAAACAGAAGAAGCCAAATTTGGATGGCTATATATAATTGTAACACAATTTGGCATTAATGCGGCAGCATTCCGACCCTTCCTTACATCAGTTAGGTTTTCTCACTTGTTTTTTACTCTTATTTCTGTAATTGCAGACTGCAACATGATTTGCATCTCTACATATAAATTCATAGCTACGGAGAGGAAGTGATGAAAGATGTTGATATAGGCGTATCAAAACCCTTTAAGCAACATGCAAGAAAGCATAAATCGGAGTTCATCCAGTCAATCCTTTTTCTATCTTGTTATTTATCCCACAGACTAGCTAGGGCGTCCTCTGTAGAAGATGCAACGAAAACGCATGTAGGGTATTGAAGATTTCTTCATTCTCAATAATGTAAAATTTGATTTTTTTCCTGACCGAGTTGGGTCCTATCTCGCAAGCTGTGGGCATGTTTTGCATTAAATATGTGTCGGGGCTCAAATTTGTCTCCACGGGATTCTGTCATGTAATGAACGGTGTCGATACTTGTTTATGATCTCGACGTCCTCGCTTCAACAATTCCCTGTTATTCACTGTCCAAAGTTTTACTTATTTGCTTTTCAACAACGCAAAATTTGGTTCCACTGCCTTAAGGGACCGGACAACTCTTGTTTCTTTGTGTTGACTCTCGACTCCTGCTTACTCGTCAGTCTGGTACGTTATATGTTTTTGCCGTGGCTACAAGGTTATCAGTACAATAGCCTCGATTTTTTTGTAGGAAAAAAATTACATGGGAAGAATATCTCTCGGCACGATTTTTAATCTATGTAATGTTTATACATTTGAACTTTGGACGCGTTGTTTGATAGGAAGATGTATGGAAGTAAATGGTCTGTTGCCTGGAAGTTCTGGTAGATTTTATTTGAGCTTTAGTTATCAAAGCCTGGTACAAGTAGCAAAGGTTCAGCATGTGACTGCGTTTTCTTTTTATGATTTTCACCCGGAAGAAACAAGCATTCAGAAATACGACTATTCGCAAAGACGACAAGGGCAGGGCCAAATCAATTATACTCGATTGTCTGATGTCTATGAACCTTATCCAATTTGAACAATTATATCTATGCTTCTTCGTAAGAGATCATTGCAAGCTTGCTAGCCACACAACCAGAGCTACTCATTGACATTTTTAAGAAAACTGCTAAAAAGTTTTGAACTTGCCCTTTACCTGATTGACCAATCATCGGAAAGATAACGCTCAGATTGTTGACGTTAACCTTTGATTTAATGACTTTCCAATGTCTAATCAATCAAACCCTGTTCCCATCTTAAAAGGTCAAGAACCTAATAAAAACCATTTCCTGAATATTAATTTTCTTCCTGCCCTCACCAAATAGCATCCTCAATTTTACTGAGATGAAGCTATGGTATCTGCATATCAGGGTACAGAATCTTATTTACTAAGTTGAATGGAACCAGCTTTCCCACTTCTTAATTCATGTTTCCCAGCTGTCGATTTAACCGAAGTGGTATTACCTTGAGAAGCTTAGCCTCTACTTACACGCGATTCAATGCTCGACTAAAGTATTATCAATGGTAAACCCCACCTGGCAGTGGTAATTGATGCATTGCCTGCATTAGTAGTAGATGAAGTTCCTTTTCCAATCTCAATGACGGCAGTTTCCTTTAAGAGAACAATGCATGCGCATATGATATTCATATGGTAATGTCTAAGAAATGAAGCAAGATAAACAACTCAAGCAATCCGAACAAGTGTAATCTCACCGAAATTATGGATTCCGTACGTGCAGATAACAAAAGACATCATCTATTTGCCGCCTAAGGTTACAGCTACATACTACTGAGAATATAGAGAAACACATAAGATAGATATATAGTTTCACAAGCAACAGGTACAAGAAGCAAATGACTTGATGTCCAATACCGTTCTATCTGAATTGTTACATGACTGATGTTGTACTTCCTTCTGATATAGTTTATTACATTTTCAGCACCGTGTCTGCATTTGCTTCTGGTCTGACTTTGACATGACAAGCCAAGTGAACCTTGCCCACTGTAATGGCCCATATATGCAGTTCGTGAATGGCGACTACTTCTTCCATCTCTAACAGCCCCTCTTCAAGCTTTGTTGCATCTACTTCTCGGGGAGTGCTCTCCATCAAAACTTCCAGGATGTTCCGCATCATTTTGATTGTTGTTCCCAAGACTATGACTGAAAAAATTAGTGTGCAAATCAGATCAACTATCTTCCATTTTGGTCTATACCCAATGATTGCACCTCCAATCATTACCCCACTACTCCGTATCGAATCCCCGAGTACATGAAGATATGCCCCTTGTACATTAATTATGTTCCGATGCTTCTTTTCATGCTCTTCTGTATCTGGCAAAGGTTCAGTATGCTCTTCATGAGCAAGTAGGTGCTCATCCCTTGAGTGGTCGTCATGATGATGGTGCTCATCTATTGAATGCTCCTCATCACGATGATGATAGTTATGGTGGTCGTGGTTAGATATTGTCATTCCGTGACTGTGACCAATACCATGATTGTGATCATCATGTCCGTGCTCATGATTATGGCCCAATAAAAGAGCCATGATAATATTCACTACAAGACCAAACGCAGCAACGATAAACATAAGGAAACCATTCACTTCACCTGAGTCATTTATAAGCCTAACTATGGCTTCATAAACTATAATTCCTGCATGCAACCAAATGAGTTGTATGGAAACCAATGCTCCTAGAATTTCAATGCTGAAAAGTCCAAAGGATTGACGGGGTGTGGCTTCCTAGCCAGCAACCCAAGAGAACAAGGAAATAGCAAAAGCCGCAACATCTGAGAGTAAATGTGCAGCATCAGTCAGTATTGCTAAACTATTGGCTTTGATACCACCAGCCACTTCAACACTCAATCACACAGAAAATCACTGCCATCCATAGCTTGAGCATAGAAGCTGATCGCTCTTTGGCATCCTTGGAAATAGTTCCTGCGTCTGAGAATCCACATGGTGCTTAATTACATATCTTACTACCTTAACAGCAGTATCCCCAGCAGGAACATCAACACCTATCTCAATGATACGTCCAGGTTGAGAATTTTGTGCTTCCATCTGCAATTTACAGAAGTATTACGTGAATACCAATGGTAAATGCCTAGGCTACTCAAAGAATACATCCTAAGCTTTCGTTTCAACCACATCTAGGATACATATAACGGTCTTGATTAAAACAAAGATCCTAGAGTCCAATTGATTAACAAAGGTACTGTCTTCAATGAAAATGCAAATTGAAGTCGATGTGAAAGGGAGCATGCAACAAACCCCTAAAGCAAGAATGTCTCTCCCAGCACCAAGCCCCCGAAACAAATTTATCAAATTGTTATTTTATCCCCTTAAAGCCAATTAATTGCACTGCAAATTAATGTATGTTATTATTTTAATTAATAAAAAGACTTTATTTATCTTTATGTGTTAATTTAATTAATATTTTATATTTTAATAATAAAGGTAAAATCTTTGAAATAATTACTGTGTAATTGAAATTATATTGAGATCATAATTCTGATATTCAATTTACACTTATATATTATTCCTAAATATTTCTAGTTGTAGTTTCATCAAGACAGGATATTGTTGAAACGGTACACGTTATATTTGTTTCTTATGAAAAAAGTATTTGATCTCATAAATTAAAGTACGGAGATACTTAAACTAATGTGTGGGTAATTATTAGAGAATAAGTTATTGAACTGACCCGATTATGAGAATTTTGGATAAAATATTACTTATGTGTCTATGAATTATCTCGTAATGATGATTGTATAATTGATCCTCAGACTTGAGATTACCAAGGTATCTTATGTGAGAATTACTATATTTTGATGCTACTTATGAATCGTTCTAAGATAATTCAGTCGGTAGTAACTGTATACACTATGAACCATATGGAGATAGTCGAGTAAGTCAATATAGGATTCGTCACTCTAAAGCAATTAGAAAGAATATTTTATTGCTCTTGATCAGTAATGATTTATAGAATTCTCTTACCAAAGTGAATTGACATTTGAAAATGTATTTTCAAATTTCAATTATAAATCAATTTCTAATTAGCAATAATGAACATAATTCGATGATAAGAGTAGACACTGTATTCATACTCTGTCCAATTAGAATATTGAATGACGAAATGATTAAATTATACATCATAGCTATGTATGGACAACTTAAGTTAATCATTTTGACATTCCCAATATTTGGATAATCATGACATGTTGCTAGACGTCAATTACGATTTATGATTATAAATTATTTAATTAAAAAATTAAAGATAAATTAAAAGAAGTTTTAATTTATCTAATTCTAATTGTGAATTAGAATTGTAATTTATAATCATTGTCAATTTATTAGGAACCTAATAGGTCACATATCAAAGAGCAATATGTGAAAGAAAAATCAATTTAATTAAGTTGGACTTAATTATAAAGTTTGAAAAACTTTAGAGATCAAATATGAGATATTTGATTTTATTAAAATAAAATTAATTATAATTAGAATTTGATTTTAATTATAATTAAAGAAATTCAATTTTAATTAAAGACCCTTATGATTTTTCTATTTAAAAAGGGAAGAACATTTTAGAAACTAACACTTTGACTTCTTCCTCTTAAATCAGTCTTTAGAATTGCTCTGTGGATACTATCAAAGGCTGGACATTTGAACAGCTCGTGATTGATCAATTATAAAAAGTTTCAAAGGTTTTTCAATAGGAAGACAAACAAGTACCATTTCTAATTCGTTTTGTGTTTTATTCAAGTTTATTCAATTATCGGGATCCACTCGAAATCCGCAAAAAGTGTTTATTTTTTGCTACATCTATTATTCGATCATGGTTAGATTCCAACACAAATAACAACATTGGAGGTAGTTTGAAGAGAAGCTTGCCTAACTAGAACAACATGCTTCAATAAATACCTATTCCTAGACTATGGTCATAACAGTACAGTTGCAAAAAGACTCACTGGTAGGAAACATGCTTCCAACAGAAAGATGACTCTAATTACCCTTTCATGGACTAAAGAGGAGTTCCTTAAGATCATCCTCATTTCACATCAATAATTAGTAAGCATAACCATTAAAATCAAAACAACACACCATCACGATTACTCCTGCAAAATATTCTACTTAAAATCAACTGCAAGCCATCTTAATTGCGGAAAGATCCTAACTCATTACGTCAAAATGTAGAAAAAAACTAAAAGGCTAATTGTTCACACAGAGCTACTGAATGTCTGATATCCCAGATAGTAAAAGTTAAACAAATAGTTAATGACAAGTAAAGAAATACTTTGCATGACTGAGAGCAACATTTAAAGTTGGTAAAATTTTCCCATCAAGACTACCTAACAATGGCACCCATGAAGATTGTAGACTCGTTTAACCAAATTCACCACCGTAAGACAAAGACAAAGCCATTATAAACAGCATAAAGATAATAGTCTTAAACGAAACAACCTCATTAAAGATTGACCTAGTTTATCACCAATATGAACATTAATATGCACATTGAAAACAAGCAATGAATAAGAACAACCCATCAAAGTCCACTTCTTGTCCAAGAACGAAACAATTGATAATGGAGTAAACCATAAATGTAGATAGCGAGTCTCTAGAGTCTAGAGAGTAGGTGAAACACTCAAATTTTACCACAAACAAAAATTTAGAAAAAGAATTAAACCATACTCATCAACCCACCAATGTATAGTTGGAGAATGATTTTATTAAAAATGTAGTCTTTGCTTAAAGATAAAAGTTGGGAGTAGTAAGATAGAGTAGTAAAGATAAGATTTGTTATTTGTTAGAAGATAAAATTTTATCTGTTAAGATAAAGTTGTTATCTGTTAAAATTTAAACCTTTAAATTTTTGATTTGTTTGCTTAATTTTTACCGAGATATTAGCTAAATTTGTTATTTCATTGCCTATATATTTAGGTTTTCATCATCAATATAAAGTGCAACTCATCAATAAATTGCCTCTTACATTATCTATTTTTTGGTTAAATTCTGGTTAAAAAATCCAACTTAGTATCAGAGCTCTCAAAGATCTTGAGGGACCTATTAGTAATTAATGCTTTACAAGCTTAAGAGTAAAGAAGGGCAATGAGAAACCAACAAAGTGGAAAGATGGTGGAGGGAGTGTAGCACCCCAACCCCGCGGGACCCGAACCCGATATCGTGGGTGATATCCGAGTCTGCGCCACACGAGATTGGCAGGCTACGGCACTCAATTACGGTACAAACTCAGTATGCAGTTTTTAAAACGTTTTAGAACCAATCGCAAGTACACAATTCAATAAAACGAGTGGGTCTACTTAGTTTAAAAACCTTTTCAGTTATATCACAAATCCCGTCAC
>JAOTIZ010000004.1:5050398-5065314 GCA_027123425.1 Erythroxylum panamense | reverse complement strand
TTATTCTATCATAACGAAGGTACGCAACTCATAACCTAGCTTTCATTGGCTTTTCGGCAACCCTACCTTCACAAAAAAGACTGACTTGATCGTCGGAGGGGCTAATCGGGACATAACCTCCGACGTGCCTTCTTTGTTTTGCAGGGATCTCAACGTCAGAATCACAGCAGAAAGCAGCCAACTCATGGATCCAAATGGCAACGTTCAGTCTCGCCAGAATCCGGTTGAACCAATTAGTATTATAAAATTAATTAAAATTTATTTTTTTATTTTACCCTTTATCTTTATACGTACAAACTAATCTAAATAATATGAAGAGGACCTTTTAAATATAAAAACTCGTGTTCAAACTTTTCAATTCGTCTCTTGAGTTATACTTATGAATTTGTCTATATTTTTACTTACTTTAATCCGTATTCAAATAACTGCTATCTCTTTAAAAAAAGATAACTCCAGTGTTTAACATGTTGTAGCAAATATAATTTCTAATATCATTAAAGCCACTCTCTTAGACGCTATGATCTTATCGAATCACGTGTTAATTGCTAAAAAGTAGAAGTGCTAGCTATTGTTTTGAGTGCTTCAACCTAATATTCCCTGTTAGCTTTCAGTTATGTAGGACACTATTTTTAAGGCCTGAAATTCACTTTCTTTATTTTTGTGTACCTATTCTGTTCCATTAGATCCAAGCTATTTATTTATATGGACACACATAAATAGATGATTTGGATCTAATGGGACAGAGTAGGCACACAAAAATGAGGACAAAGGATTTGTCCCCTATTCTTAACCGGTTAATCTATTAGTTTGGATATAAGCTCAAAAAGATTTTAAGTTCTCTTTTAATATGCACTGAGTTGAAGTTGATCCACTAGGTTCATTAAATTTTTTTATAGGTTTGTGTATTTGGAATATGTTTAAAATGTCTAATTATGAACAAATGTAACTAAAATAAGATTTAAAATAAAATGCCACTAAAGACACTTAATAAATGAAGAAATTAACTCTATCCAGAGGAGTTGGATTTTAATTATACTTTAAAGAAAATTTGTCTATAAAAAAGAAGTTTAAGATAAGTTCTCATGATTATTTTACTAAGTATAATACGTTACTTGAGAGAATTTCAAAAGATAACAGAGATATCACTATATGAGAAAATAACAATGGATACCAATGAAAGCAATCCATCTTCCAATATCACAGCAACAACCAACACCCTAGAAGCTTATCACATTCTAGAACAACTTGTCAATCAAATAATTAAAATTTTTATATTAAGAGAATAAGTGAGACAATTATTGCAAAGATATAAGAGAAATAAAAGGAATCACCCCTATATCCAGTAATCACTTTAAAAAAATTACACCTCAAACTGCTAATCACAAAGCCTTATCTATAACTTGAAACCTTGCACCCTAGGCTTATTCCTTACAATCAATGGTTTTTTTTTTGAAAAATGAAAGGAATTGTATTGATACTAATAAAAGCTACAAAACATCATTACTATGCGTCACTGAATCTACAAACAAAATCAACATCCCTTAATAGTTACAAAGGTAGAGTACGCCAATTGAGTATAGAATCCAGTAGTTTTTTTATCCTTAGATGAATATTATTTAACCTTCTTGTATTTCATATTAGAGTGGTCATTTAAGGGGAATACCTCTTCTTTTTGGTGTTCCTCTTAGATGATTTTCTTTTGGAGTTAGAGGAATTCTCATGAAACCTTGCTACTATTTCAACAAGTCTATCATTCTTTAGTTGTGTCAGTAGTAGGTTGCTTCTTGGATCATTATCTAATAAACCAAATTCATCTTCTTTCTCTTCATCTACTAATAGTGCATCTTCTTCATCAAGAGTTTTTGGTCTAACATTGTTTTGAGCTATTTCATTTTGCCCTCTTGTATTGCTATTGATTGCATTTAAATAGACATTTTCTAATTGATTGTGTTCTATCAAAATATTATGCCTTGCAGCTATCTCAGGAATGGTCTAGTCTTCATCAAAATTGCTACTTTGACCTTTAGTGGATATTAAATGATTTTCTTTGATAGGTTCACCCAAGTCTTGTGCTTGATTTTGTGTTTCAACATCAATAGTAGAGTTCCTAATCAATTCACCATCCCATCCAATTTTGAATGTTTTACCTGTGGGCTTCCAACATTTTTTGGTTAAACTAGGCTTCCATGAGTATGAAATGGGTACTTCAACTCTCTTGAATTCACCATCTTCTCCCAACTTTAGGATAGGTAACTTATCTGACAGATGAACAATTTTACTTACCTTAATACAAATTTTAGCAAAGCAAATCCTCTCCATGTTTTTCGTTTGGGTGTCCAAGCATAATGGTTTGCCTAATGAGCTTGCTAGATAACTGAGGCCTTTTATTGTCTAGAATTTTAAAGGAATACTGTGACAATTAACCCAGATGGGGAATACACCTATGTTTCCTTTGTCACAATCTAGGTCAAGCTTCCATTTCTGTCACCATCCTCCATGAGCATCGTTCTCTCAAGGTCCTTGTTTCCCTACTTTGTTGCAACCCAAGCATGGGCTATTAGAAATGTTGGGCATTTCTCTAAAAAATCCCACTAAAGATGATGACTATGCTTGTGCTCTTGCTTGAAGTAGTTCTTCAGAAGGAGAAAAAACTCCATCTTTCAGAACATTTGGATAGTGTTTGAGTGTGACCTTTTTAGGATGAATGTACAATTGTCTTTGCTAGGCTACTAGATTTTGGGATGGTTCTTGTTTATCATCCTCTTCGCAGGTTGCTTCAATTGGAGTAGTTGCAACTTTTTTCCTTTTGACCCCAGCTGATAATGTTGGGTATTCCTCAGAAGTTAAGGGAGGGGAGTCGGATGTCCTCCTGCTCCATTAACCAGGCCTTAGAAGGCCTTCACCTAGTTGAAATCTCAAGATTTGAACGAGAAGAATAATGTTGTCTTCTATTGAATTTTAAAAATCTAACTCAAATTCACAATCTCAACTTACCTCACCAATTTGCGTCTAAGGAGTGTCTCCCCTCTTGCCAGTTCGTATCGTGATTGAAGAGTGTCTCTCTGTTACTGCATCTCACCTCTTCTCCTTCCCGACGCTCGCCTTTGTCTCTTTTGTTGAATCTAAAAAATTTAGCCCAATCACTAAATCTAACTCACCTCTCCAAAGTTGCCCCTAGGTGGAGCAATTAACTTGTTGGGTGAGGTGGAGATCTCGTAAGTGCGACAAAGCGCAAGATCTCCCAAGTGCGGCTAAGGTTTCAGGAGTCTAAAAGGCGAGAACAAAAGTTGTTAGTTCAAATTATACAAGAACTAATTACAATCAATGTTATAAATACTGTCCTGATATCAGATTGTGTTCTAGTACAGGACTGTAATAATACCGATCAATATTGGGTACCATTTTGGGCAATTTTTAAATTTATGAAATAGTCCCTAAATTTTTTTAAAGATTGCAAAATAGTTTATTAGTATATTGTACTAGATACTTTATAATTTTAAATCAACTTTGTCTCCAAAAATTATAACAATAAAATTTAAAATAATATCAATTTAAATATTTTTATTGAAAATAATTTTCAGATATTTCACATATAAATAATAACCTCAATTAATTTGAAAAAAGCCAATCATGATACAAATATAAAATTAAGAACAACAAAAAGTATTTAACATATTACAATTTCATCATATAATAAATAATAATTACGTCAAAACATCAAATAAAAGAACAATAAATATCCTTAACTTGCTAACTATTAACATTTGCAAGAAAAGTTCACGATGAGAAGTGAAAGATGAAATAAAAATGTTTACAATTCCGTTGTATATATAGAATTTAACATATACATCAAATATAAGTAAAATTAAAAGAAGAGAAGAAACAAAAACTTGGAACTTCATTCAATCGTCTACAGGGGAATATCCGTTATAACTATACTATCTTCAATTATCATTTGGTACAAAATCTTTATCATTCAGAGGAGCCTCATCATCATCATCATTATTTAAATTCAATGCACCAAATGACATGTCAATGCTTTTTTTATCCAATATTATCTTCTAAGTCACACACATTTACCAAACCTAGTTCCTAAGCAACCCAATCCGCCAAAGGATTGATATTATCAATGCAAATTGGATTTACTAAACTACTTGTTTCATTAAAAGTCAAAGTAAACAATAAAATTTAATTATTTAAAATTATAAGAAATTATATCTAAATTAGTAAAGATAATAACATACATTTTCTGAAGCTTTAAATTGTAACGAATGAAGACCATTTGTGCTCTAATTTATTCTTTTTTTAGAATGAATGAATTCAAATGTATTCCAGTTTCTTTCACAATCTGTTGCAACCATACATTAACTTAAGATTTGAATTGTAAACCTTTGTAATTCTGGAACACCAATTTCGAATTGATCCCACTAAGAAATTGTAAGTCGTAAGATAACAAAAGTAACACTACAAACAAAATAAAATGATAATTAATTTCCAAAAATTCAGAAAAGGGAATAAGCTAATACCTGGAGAAAATTGTGCTCTTTATCGAATAGCAATTGACAGCCCAAAATCTCCAAAAGACTGCTTATAAAGCATTATTTGTGGGCTTAGGAGATTTTACATTATCTCATTGACAACAACTGTTGTAATAGTTAATAACATTCCCCTTATTAACTTCAGCGTTCTTTGTAAAGCCTAATCTGAAATAGACACTAGGACTAAAAAACATACCAGCTGCAAACAATAGAGAGAAAAGTTGCCTTTCCCATCTGTCATCGATGACTGTAAAATAAGGTATGTACAAAAAAGACTTATTTTTTATATTGGCCTTAATTGCTCCTTTACCCTCTTTATGACATCAAAAAAATAACTTATTGTTGCCTTTACATCACTATCAGCTAAACTAAACACCCTCACCTTGCTCACAAACTCGGATAACAAATTAGCATTGGGACCAAAATTCAACATCTTCAAGTATAATTATGGAAACCTCTAATCTAGTATTAGACTTAACATGCTGAGATGTAACCTACTTATCACTTATACAAATTTGTCTCAACTTTTTTTCCATCATAACAAAACACTGAAATGATAAGAAATTCATTGCAAATCTTGTTACACTAGGACAACACAAAATTTTACCATTGGTAAAATCCTTTCTCATTAAATTTAACACCCATGTATGATTATAAAAAAACTTAGTCACCTTTTTGGCTTTTTGCACGATCTCATCAATAATAAGAAAATACCTAACATCCAATATATTTTTCAGCATTAAGTCAATACAATTTGCAGCACAAGAAATCCAAACAAAAGCATTATACTTATTTTGTAACCTTTTTCCCACCGCTTTATAAGTGGAATCATTGTTAGCAATAAACTGAACAATATTTTCTGGCTCTATTTTATTCACAACTTTATTGAATATCTCAAATAAAGTATCAGTATTCTGAATAAGGCCAGATGCATTAATAAACTTAAAAAACATTGAGTCCTTTGCAGAATAAATCAGAAAATTAATAATAGGCTCATGTCTTTTATTTGTCTAACCATCAAACATGATTGAACACCTATAAGTAGCCCAATTAATTCTTCTTTCTTCCAAAAAGCTTTTAATTTTAGAAACTAAGCGACTAAAAAGTTTACCTTTGTGTTCATTAATAGAAGGAGCTTTGTATGCTATATCATCCACCATAGGCTGATAATAGTAAAATTAGGAAGCATTGAATACTACACTTGTATCACACCACCATCTAGTCATTGTCATTTCTACATTGTAAGTTTCATCTCTTGATTGCATGGCACTACAAATTGAAGACTAGGCTCTAGGAGTTGTTCGCGGTGCAAAAAAAATTGTCATTTGCCTTCCTTTTTTCCTAACATCATGTCCAAGTGTAACATTCATCTCTTGTTAGGAAGGACACTACCACTACTGCTACCATCTTAAACATTTTCACTATCATCATAAAAACTAACAAACGAACTTTCAATACCAATTTCAAAATTTAATCTCTCTCTACTATCTTTCTTATGTTGATATTCTTCAAGCAAGGTTTTCATTTGTCACTTCACATCATGACTTACTTTTTTCCAAGGTTCCACGTCTCCTTTAACCCAACTAAATGTTTCTTTAATCGAGTGATTCCTTCACCTTTCAAATGCTTGTTATAAAACAAGCAAATAGTATGGTTCTCCATATTGGGGACTAATGCAACATGAGCCTAAGTTGGATCGTTGTATTTTCCTGAAGTAATTTGATCATGAGTAATTGAACTTCCTTCCATTTATCTATAAAAATAAATGAAGACATATATCAAAATAAAGAATAAATAATTTTATTACACAATATATATGTCCATCTTATATAATATAACTCATTTTATATGATTATATCATACACAATTTAATTTCATCCAACACAATTCAATTTTATCGGGCACAATTTATCAATAAGTCAAAAACCAACAATTCAAGTATTCAACATATACAATTACACAACATGTATGTCCATTTTATGTAATATAACTCATTTTGTATGATTACATGCATCGTATACAATTCAATTTCATCCAACACAATTCAATTTTTTTCCAATAAAGTTCACCAATAATTCAAAAACTAAAAATTCAAGTATTTAATGTAACACCCATATATCCCTTAGAAAGATATGCAAATGCCACACAAAATAGAACTAAAATATACCAAACAATCTAAAGCACTTCCAGAAACTCAAACAAACATTCATTACATATCATTAGATGTTGATGTAAACAAAACATATCAAACATATTATACTATTCCAAATACATGCCATAAGTTCCAAATCTATCCTGTATTAAGGTTATTATAAACCATTAAACAAAACACAAAATACACGTCTCATTACATTGAAATACAATTCAAACTTAAACACAAACAAAGACTCAAACAAAACAAGTTCCAAAATAGAACACATTCTTCTTGGCCATTGTGGTAGTCTTTATCCCAGACCTTAAATCTTCTTATTAGAACTTACACAGACAAAACTACTGTGCTAAGCATAAAGCTTAATGGGGAATAATTACACACATAATGACAACTGTTTCTAACAGTCTTCTAACAATCATGTATATAGATTTAAATCATATCACAACAATCTTTAATTGTTCATATTACAGAGTAATCCAAATATTATGTCTCAAAACAAAATATGATTCATCAATACAGAACATTCTTACGTCAGAATAAAACTCATAAATATCATAATAGAATGTACAAATATCATAATTGAATATCAGAATAGCAGATAATTCTTTCATATAAAAATATGACTTGTATCAGATCAAAATATGTTTTGTATCAAATTAGAGCTTATTTTGTGTCAGAACAGAACTTGTTTATATCAAAACTAAACATGTATCATAATATAAAACATGTTAATATTCTAATCCTTTTCATTGAAGTGGGTAGTGGGACCAAAATAGGAGATACCTATGATTGATATTATAGAACAAGAGAGACGTATGCCTTAGTAATAGGAGACACCGAAGTGTCAATATCAGGAGACCGAAGTATCAACATCAGGAGACACCTTATTGTCATTGGAGTAATTACAGACCCTTATAGGCATGCCTATTTACCCACGACTAGAACTTGGCAGTTTTAAAACAAATCATTTCAGGTTTCAGAATCACACGTAAAAGATGTAGTGCATAACATATGTCTTTATTTCATTATCTCAAATTCAACATATATATGCACATCCAAACAAACTTAATATACCTTATGAGCATAAACATTTGCAATAATGTATCATTAAAAGCATTATGTATTTACACAATACATATAATCACAAAAATTTCCAATTCATAAACAATCGTAGTCAATTCACATCACATAAACCCTTTGAAACACACTTGTATTCATAAAGATACATTCATCCTTGAACAGTCCATACATTTCAACATTAGACACATTATTTTTTACCTACACATTCCTTAAGTAATTACCTCAATTAACAATTCATAACTAAATTAACTATTACTCGATTATTCGAACATCATCTTGGTTCATTTTAAACCTCAATTAAGTCCAAATAAACCATTATTAAGTACCTTAAACTTATATAAAAAATTATCTAAAACTAACATTTTCTCCTTCCTAAGTACTTCCTATGACCATGGGAATAAGCCTTATAAATCCCAAGATCGTGGGATGAGTGAACCAAAGGTTCACTTACCCACAACCTTTAATTTGTTTCCAAAACTTGACTTCTTCACTTTCATTTGACACACCTTCGCCAAAGTCCATCAATTTCACTTCAATTCTACCTTATTCATCTTTCAATACCTGTTCAAATTCATTTCCAAACCAATTCAAAAATCATTCATAAGGTAACTCATAATCCATGATCTTTCATGCATAAAAATCCAAAGAAAAAGCTATTAACAACTATCAAGTTCTAGTCCTCAATTCATCATCAATTCAATAAATATTCTATACATTTCAAACATCACATAATTCATAACATAACATGCATATATAAGGTGTAGAGAAGATAATAGTAGATATGTACAAATAATACTTTTCAATAATAGAACGAAATTTAATAAAACAATTAAGGACTTCAAATTTATAGTGAATGAAAAATAACCAAGAGTACTTATTGAAATATCAAAAAACAATCCATGGTAGAAAAAAACCATCTATAGATGGGTTAGGGACATGACCCTAGAGATCAGAGCACACAAGATCTAATGGACCGTTGGTTTTATTGTCAAAAATAGGAAAATGAAGGTTATGGATTTTATTGAAACTACAAGCAGAACATAAATGCATAGATTTGGAAGAAGAACAAGAAAGACCAATTGACGTGAGTGTTGTTGTACTGTTCGAGATGAGGCATGGACAAGAAGAGCATGTCAAGTATAAAAGTAATGTGATGCGCTTGTGGAGAAGAAGATTTAGCTAAAAGATGTAAAGAAGTGAATAATGTCCATTCTCAAGTTGTCCTTTGTGTAGAATCCTTTGTGACCAAAGATCTGTTATGACAAAACAAGTAGGAAAGAATTTAATGGAAACATTGTTAGTTCGAGTAAAATTACTAACAAATAATAAATTTGTTGAACATGGAGAATATCATAGAGTATAAACAACTTATTATTCAAAGAGAACGGTGATGAACAATATTAGAAATGGAAAGGTGGTTACCATTGGTAAGCTAAACTTGATTAAGATAATTGAATTCATCATGGAGGACAATGTTTGATTAAGATAATTGAATTCATCATGGAGACCAAGGTTACCTAAATCAACTGTCATATAATGGGTGGCACTAGAATCCACAATGCACTGTTGTTGAGGAGAAGTTGGTTGAGTGAAAGCAAGATTTAAGGCTAGAGAAAGTCATATGGAAGAACGAAGAGTAGAGGAAGAGTTACTTCAGAACAATCACAGAGGTAGAAGATCGACTACCAAAATTTTCTCCATGCCTTCCTTGTCCTTGTCCATGAGATGATTAACGAGTTGAATAATGAACTGTAATAAGAGACACAGGAGGAAGAGTCTCCTTTTAAAGTTATTGTTGCTCAGAAGGCGAGACCAAAAATTTTATAGTAAGAGATGGGACTTAATTGAGCATTAATTGCTCGAACAAAGGGTCGAAAGGTTGAGTGAAACTCCCACAAAATCGACTGAATTAGATCATTCATGCTCACAATGACATTGAGAGAAATTAGATTATCATAATAGTTTTTGGCACAAATAAAAAATTAAGCAACACTTTTGGTACTATGTTGTTCAATTTTATAAAGATTACTTTTAAGAGTCTGGATTTGAGGAAGAGATCTTGAATGCTTGCACAATATTATCCTAAGCAACTTGAGCAGTATCGATGTTCATGACTAAAGGTATAACAGATTGATCTATCGAAGCAACCAACCATGCCACAACAAGTTTGTCATTCTTCTTCCAAGTTTTCTACACAAGATTTTTGATGTCACCAATCACTCGTGGAGGAGGAAGGTTGGAGCTATCAATATGACTTTCAAGGTCATGACAACTAAAAAAAGGTAAAAATTGTATTTTCCATAAGAGAAAATTGCAAAAAGTTTGTTGAAGGATAAAGCTTTGATTGGGAGGAAGTGCTGGAAGGGGAGGTATTATTGGAGAAGAAGATGAGGTGGCGATGGTTATGGGAGGGAAGTAATCGGTATCTGACATGGTTGTAGTTGTGAAGCCTATGATGCTCTGATATCATGAAGAGACTTTGTATTTCTCAGTGTTTAAGGTGCATAGATGATGGCAACAGATATGTAAAAATAATATATATGTATAGATAATAGATAGGTATAGATGATAACAATAGATTTAAATTAAGGTTGTTGGCCATATCAGTATCAATAACCATACACCTTATGCTCACACTTTATAACTACTATTTAGGAGAACCTTATTTATCAACCTTAATCCTAAGCCCATACCTTGCCAACTGAATGTGAAACTTGTGCAATAACTTTGATAGTTGACGAGTTCTTAGTAGTGATGGCAAACCTAAAGTCAATAGGTCAAACTCGAGTTGACTAGGCCTCGAGCCTGATTTTCTCGGCCTAGTTGAGCCTCTGGTAGTGCTAGGGCTTGGGTTATTTGGGCCCGATAATCTAGAACGACGTTGTCTTGTGATAAAATGATGTCATTTTGCTTTTGTTAAAATATAAAAAAAAATTAGACCAGGCTTGCCCGAGCTGTATCAGACCCTTGTCAGGCAAAGCTCAGACTTGGGCTTAGCCCTAATGGCCCCCCAGGTCTGATTAGGTCTCGAGCCAGGCCTTGGCCTGAAATGATAAGGGCAGGCCTGACAGAGCATTTGCCTAAGGCTCACTCTTGTAAAGAACAAAATAGGCCTACTTATGACCCTTATAAAAAACCAAATTAAACAAATAGGTTCCACTTTCTACTCTCATAAAGAGTATAATGAAGCAAAATAGGGCTCATTCTTAATCTTTATAAATAATAGAATGAGACAAAATAGAATCTACTTTTGACCCTCATAAAAATCATTTTTTACTTTACCCAAGACTTATAAAACTTTAAGAACGACTTTGAGCAGTGGCCTGGGTCTGGCCAGGCCCGCTCGATTGGCATCCCTAATTCTTACCATTTGACATTTTAGTTGAGCTACTACCATTTGATTTTAAGATCTTAATCTTGGTTATATATGATTACTTATATGACCTTATTGATCATATACAACGGTATAAGAAACTTCTAGAGCTACATTCCACATTTTACGCCATAATATATACAACCTTTTCTATCACCTTGACTCGAACACCACGATCATGTTTTCATACCATCGTCCATGTTTCAATAGCTACTTTCTAATAATTAGTTGTGAGACTTGTATAACACTTTGACAATAATAGATGTAGACCTCAGGACTAGTGTATAATACTTAAAGAGTGGAGGAAAGTTTAAGGGATGATATCTAACGCCCTAGTTATGAAGCCATTTAAATCTCTAGTCTGGATGCAGGGGTGATAGCAATAACCTTCGCGAATGAACTTAGTCTTCTCACGTGAAACTCATGTAAAAAAGAGCAATCTGGAAGGTTTGAGGAGGTGCATATAAGGGTGAAAAGATACAGACCTCGAAGATGTGAAGCATAACATAAGAAGCCCAAAAAAGCATATGATCCAGTCTCCATTCTACTCCACAAAACACAAAATATGTACTTATAATCTATAATTGCAAGTATTTTATCAATTGAAACATTAAAAAAGTATAAAATATGTGTACTTTATGCATGATATTAATCATCAGGATCAAAATTCTAACAAATTTGTTAAGACACTAGACATAGACTCTACATGCTCATCAAATTCATTTGTACTCGAAACTGATTAATGCATTGAAATTAGACTCCATATTCTTGACAATAAGTATTCATTCATAAAAGTAGATATGCAAAATATAGACAATAAAGAAATTTTATAAATTGAGAAACAAATATAGACTAAAAGTGCCCAAGCATCCATACGCTACACCTCTGCATATAATGAGATAAAAACAAGAAGGAAGAGAAACCAAGTGCCTAAAAGGAGAGGGGTGTGCCCCTAGAGGAATTAGGGTTGCTATCATCAGAGTTGGGCGATCCTTCACTGGTAGGGACGGTGACCTCATCTTCCCTTGGCTAGAGTGGGTTAAGGCTCATTAGACACATCAACAATATCTAAATCTGCAAACATCTAGTCTACATGTGAAAACAAATGGTGGAATTGTCAAATGAAGTTTGTCAATGTGGAAAAAGCATACTTGAGTAACTTGGTTGGTTTTGGGTTTTATAGAACGTTCTTGGATTATGTTCTACTTCTACCTACTCTTTACAAAATTGTAATGTTCGTTAACGACTGATTAACGAGCAATTTTAGAGTAGTTCAAAGAGTATTTCGATTAAGCCGCCATCCCTTAATGCCCTTCAACTTTACTAAATTAAACGATGAAGTGTGTTAGAGAATATATAAAACTAATTGAATTGGCCTCACACAATAGCTTAAGCTGTTGTAGTGAAATAGTCATTTAACATGGTATCAAAGCCTCTATGATCAAACGGTCATGAGTTCGAATCCTACCATCCACCTATTCTAATTAAATTAAGCACAAGGTAAAGTAGGCCTGTGTAGGTTTCAAGCCCAAAGGACTTTCACTTGAGAAGGTGTGTTAGAGAATATATAAAACCAATTAAATTGGCCTCACACAACAGCTTAAGCTGTTGTGGTGAAATGATCGTTTAACAAAGTGCCTCTACCAATTTTTTTTTTACCAGTTAATATTTGTTTTTTTCCCTAAGAACACACAAAATGGAATTTCATATTTTGATATTATAATTTCATTTTGTGGTTTTAGTTTTAAAAAGTGTCATATAAAACCTAATTTTCCTAATTCTATAGTTTAAATCATATATTTAATATAATTGAAATTTGTATTTAAAGCTGAACTAATGTTTATTTTTCTATTTAAAATTTAATTGAATGCGTCTTCACTCTCCACTTAAAGGAAACCTGCGTTTTTCAAACGTATGTTTGGACTTTTCTATTTTTTATTTTTATTTTACATACGAAAACAAGGGCCTTTCCACTTTGTATATTCACTAGAAGCTTAGGAACAAGCGTTGTTATTTACGTAAACGCTTCTGCTTGATGCCAAAGCCTAGTCATATTTTGCCTAGAAGGAAGCTGCATAATCATCTTCTTCTTCTTGTTGTACAAGGAAAGACCCAAGTTCGGGTAAAGCCAAATGTACGTACGTCAGCTCCGCGATGAGGCTGTTTCTGATGAAGGTTCGTGTTACCTTGCGTATAGCTATAATTTTTCAGATAATTTAGTGCCTCGGTTGAATTTTGGGAGAGTAAATAAGTATTTTTTATACTTACTATAAATAAGTATTTTTTATAGTTACTATAAAAAATTACTAATACTTATTTACTCTCCCCAAAAAAATAAAAATTTAACTGTAAAATAAAAAATAATTTTTTAGTCTATTTTAGCCTTATATTTTACACATAATTTTTATAATACCTACAAACTCATCTTCACATTTATTTTGAGAATTATATAATACTATTTGACTTTCTATAATTTTTACTATTTATTCTTGATATTAGTTTTACTTATGTTATAATCAATATAAAAGAATTTGTTAGATATATTTTCATTTATGTTTTGTATGGTTTAAAATTATATAATAATTAACATATTGTGCTTTGTATATTGTTTAATATACTTTAAATAATATTTATACGCATAAATAATTTTTATTACAAAATAAAATATAATTAAAATTTAAAGTGTTTTTTATTTTTATATTGTCAAATAATCTACCGTATAAAACTCTTTTAAAATTTTTTTTTCTAATTGATAACCAAACAATCAACTGATTTTTTAGAAATGCTCTTCTGATAAAAGCTCAACGAACAAAAATTCTATTAATATAAGCTTATTTAGACATAGAGTTAGTTTTAGAATGTTACCTTTTCCTTGTGCTCTGGAGCTTATTTTATCACATTTTGTTTTTTATAAAATAAAAAAGCCTTATTTTGTGTTTCATATAAGTAAGCGTCAAGGTGCCTGTGTGTGCTTAACTTGAGCCTTCATTTTACCTCGTGCAAGATAACAATATCGTATACAAATTCAACTTTGCAAGATACTCCCAAATTTTTCTAACCAAATCGAGAAGTTATAGCTTCTTCTCGAATTTCAATTTTTCATTAGCTGGTAAAAGTTTCTATTGTCATTTTCAGCGAGTAACAGTGCCTTAATTTAGCATTTAGTTCAGATAAATTATGTTATGTTATGTTTTTTACATTTTATAAAGAATTCGCGAACTTCAAGATCAATGTCCCAAGTCCATCATCACCTTCGTGGAAAAACTCTTGAAGACATGATTAGTGGCACCGAAAGTTTCACTATCAGTAACTTGTGATACATCCTATTCGCCTATTTAAATAATGGTTACTTTTTGATGCAAAAGTATTCAGACCACAATTAGTTAATACGGCTCATAGTAGTAACTTATTTTAATGTAAAGGGTTTATCAAACTGAAACAATGGTTAACTTTAGAAGTAATGCGTCATGTCTGTCGACTGATCCAATATTGTGGATTCATTAAAAAGAGCATGACACACAAAAACTTTCGCTTTCTATAGGATTGGCCTAGGTCTAATCTTCTTACACAGAGCCGCAGACTCTTGAATCAAGCTAGCATTATAACAGGTTTAATAGCGGTGTTTGATCCAAAGTTTGTTTCTGTGTCAGCATCTCCGAAGTTTAGGTCTCAGGCAGGTTCATTCTTCTCCGAATCTGTTACAGCCCAAGCAACTACGGCAGCCCAAAGGAAGAACCAAGGCCCAGAGGCAAGACAGAAGAGTTCTCGTATAT
>JAOTIZ010000004.1:4968794-4995925 GCA_027123425.1 Erythroxylum panamense | reverse complement strand
TAAATAATAATCACAATTAATATGAAATAACAATAATTTTTAAATATTTCACATATAAATAATAATCACAATTAATATAAAAAAGACAATCATCATCATATAAATATAAAATTAAGAATAATACAAAGTATTTAAAATATTACAATAATACAAGTTCATCATTTTAATAATTAATAATTACATCAAAACATCCTATAAAAAGAACAATAAATATCCTTAACTATTGCAATTTACAAAAATAGTTCATGACAAGGAAACAATCAAGTAAAAGTTAAACCTGAAATAAAAACATTTACAGTTACATTACATATATAGAATTTAACGTAAACATTAAATACAAATAAAATTAAAAGAAAAGGAAAAACAAAAACCTGGAACAAAATTCAATCGTCAATGGAAGGATACTCCCTATAACTGCACTGACCTCAGTGATCATTTGGTACAAAATCCTGATCATTAAGAGGAGGTTCTGTATCATTATCATTCATATTTAATGCACCAAATGACATATCAATGCTTTCGCATCAAAGATTATCTTCCAAATTATTCAAATCAACTAAATTTTATTGTTCAGAAACTCAATCCCCCAAAAGATCAATATTATCAATGAAAATTGTACCAATTGAACTACTTGTACTATTAAGACTCATAGTAAACAATTAAATTTAATTATTAGAAAATTATAAGAAAATATATCAAAATTAATAATAAAAATCATGAAAATAACATACCTTTCCCAAAGCTTTAAATTGTAACGAACAAAAACCAAGTCATTCAACCTCTTATGCTCCAATCTATTCCTTTTCTTTGAGTGGTTAAATTTAAATGTGCTACTGTTTCGTTCACAATCTGTTGCACTCACACAATTACTTAAAATCTGAATTGCAAACCTTTTCAATTATGAAACACTATTTTCGAATTGATCCCACCAAGAATCGTAAGTTATAAGATAACAAAAGTTGTGTTATAAACAAAATAAAGTGATAATTAATTTTTAACAAATAAGAAAAAGGAAATAACTAATACATGGAGAAAGTTTTCTTTTTTGTCGAATAATAATTGACATTCTAAAATCTCCATAAGACAACTTTTAAAGCTCTATTTGCGAGCTTATAAGATTTTGCATTGCGTCAATGCTAATAATTATTGTAATAGTTAAAAGCATTCCTCTATTAACTTTAGCTTGCTTAGTAAGATAAATAGACACTAGAATTCAAAAATGCCCCAGCTGCAAACAATGGAGAAGAAAGTTGTCTTTCCCTTCTTTCATTAATGATTGAAAGATATGATGTGTATAAAGAAAGCCTATGTTTTCTATTGGCTTTGATTGCTTCCGTCGCTCTCTCCATGGCATCAAAAATATAACTCATTATCAACTTTTTTTCATTATCAGTCAAACGAAGCACCCTCACCAAAGGCTCACAAACTCGGATAACAAATTGACCTTGAGACCAAAATTCTCTATTTTTCAGTATAATATTACAAACCTCCCCTCTAGCGTTATACCTAGCATGCTGAGATGCAATCTACTTATCATTTGTAAATATTTGTCTTAACTCTTTCTTCATTGAAACAAAAGACTGAAGTGATAAGAAATTTGTGGCAAATCTTGTTACAGCAGAATGACACAAATTTCTACCATTATTAAATTCCTTCTAATCAAATTCAATACTCATGTATGATTATAAATGAACTTTGTCACCTTTTTAACTTTTTACACAATCTCATCAATAATAGGAAAATACCTAGAATCTCCTATATTCTCCAGCATTAGGTCAATGTAATGTGTAACATAAGGAGTCCAAAAAAATAAATTATGGCCCCGTTTGGTTGACACAAATTGTTGACTAGGAAAGTAATATTTTTCATAAAATTTAAATTATTACGTTTTGTTCATTTTTTTTTAGTAGTTAGGAAAGTAAAAACTTTCCTAATTTAGGGAAAGCAGTAGCACTTTTCCTGGATTCTAAATCCTAACACTCCTTGGTATTTAGATTACTTTCCTCATAAATTTAATCTAAAAATTATATTGGCCAATTTAACCATTTTTTTCTCTCTCAACTCTCCAATAACTCTTTTATTAAAACACTACCTCCTCTTCTAATATTTTTATTCTACAACAACTCTTTTTAAAAAACAAGACCATTCTTCATATATTCTTCTCCTTCTGCCATTAGTACGAATTTTGATCGATTCTTCTTCTCTTCAAATATTCTTCTTCTTCTTTTGAAAAACACGACCACCTCTTCAAATATTCTTCTTCTTCTTCTTTCCTTCTTACTTTTATGTAGTTTTTGTTTGCTCGATTCTTCTCCCTTCAATTCAATTCCTGGGTCCTTTCCAATTATTCTCTACATGGTCGTTCCACAACTCGTCTAAATCGGAGCTTTGTTGAGCAAAGGCAATTTTTTATAAACAAAAAGTTTTGGTTTTGTATGGTCTGTGATTTTGAGGTTTTTGGGTATTTTGATCTACTACGAATCTGAAGTTCAAAGCACCCATCAAGATTTGCGGTACTTTTTTTGGTTAAACTATTCATAACTCTTTGTTTTTCTTAATACTGATTGATGGGATTTTGTTGATTTTTCCTAATGCTTTTTGGAAGTATATGATGAGATGAATCCTATGTTCTCTTGTTTTTCTCATCGTATGCTGTTTACTGTTTCAGCCCAAGAATCTTGTGTTCTCTTGTTTGTCTTTTTGGAAGTAGAAGTGACCATAATATATAATAAATTCTTCTTGACCGAAATCACCTTGTGCCTTTCTATTAAAAGGGGATAACTAGGTAATTAAAAGGGTGATAACTGGGTAATTAAAAGAGGTGAGACAGAATTTTGTTCTATATTTTTTACCAAATAAAATACATGTATTATGAGGTATAATTAAGAAAGGCATAGTTATTTAAGACAAAAAGGGACTATCTGCATCTCTTAAACATGTACATTGTACAATCAATCAAGGAAAAAGCATGAAGCTTGAAACCCTTTTTCTGTTTTATCGTATTCTCATTTTATTGCTTGTTTCTGTAGACTTGTACGTGGGTCAAACTTATTTTCTGTGTTTTCTTTAAATTTTGAATGAATTGTACGCGGCAACGAGAGAGACCACTACCAAAAGTGACGATCGACGTCGATAGACAGCTCATCTTCACCGTCATCGAATTCGCAAACACCATTAGTATTGAAAAAGTGAGAAATAGAGGGAGCAGTAGCTGCTGGATGAATCAAGCGAAGATTTGGGACGAGGTTTGAAAACACAAGCTTCTTCAATACGAGAGAGGACGCCAGTTAATAAAAAGCTTGGCTTTTTAGATTTTGTTTGTAATATAGCATTTAATAATAATTTTAATTTTTGTTTAGGGATATAATTGAAAAAATAAGTTAAAATTAAATTACATTTTATAAAATACTGTTGCACACCAAACATCATAACAAGAATCCACCCAATTTTCCTATTATAATTCTTATAAGTATCTAAACATGTAAATATCTTTACTTTCCATAGATTTATTTTCTAAGGAATCAGATTTCAAATTAATTTTACTTTCCCGCCAACCAAATGGGGCCTATATGTATTCTGCAACCTTTTTCATGCCACTTTATAAGCGGAATCATTGTCAACAATAAACTGAATAATGTTTTTTTAGCCCTAATTCATTCACAACTTCGTCAAATATTGCAAAGAAAGTCTCAGTATTTCTAATATGGTCAGATGCATCAATAGAATTAAAAAAATATAGTCCCAGTATTTCTAATAAGGTTAGATGCATAAATAGAATTAAAAAATATAGAGCTATTTGAAGAATAAACCAAAAAATTTATAATAAGCTCTTATCTCCTATTTGTCCAACCATTACACATGATTGAACATCTATAAGTACCCTAATTCATTCTTCTTTCAGCTAAATAACTTCTAATTTCAGAAACAATACAACTCAAAAGTTTACCTCTTAAGTCATCAATTAAAGGACCTTTGTATCCTAGACCTTAAGAGGCTATTGTATCCATCATAGGTTGATAATAATATGACTGAGAAGCATTGAATGACGAACTTGTATCATACCACCTTTTAGCTACTGTCATATCGATATTGTGAGTCGCATCTCTTGATTATATTGCATTACGAATTGAAGGTTGGGCTCCAAGAGTTGTTCATGGTGCAAAGAAACTAGTCACCTACCTTCTTCTCTTCCTCACATCAGATTCAGGTACTTCTTCTTAAGCCTGAAATAGAACACTACCAGTATCACTACCACCACTACTACTACCACTTTCACCTTTAACATTTCCAAACTCACCATGGAAATTAGAAAACAAACTTCCACTACCAATTTCAAAATTCAATCTTTCCCTTTTATTTCTCTCATATTGATATTCATCAAGCAACATTTTCGTCTGCCACTTCACATCATGACTTACTTTTTTACAAGGTTCCATATCTCCTTTAATCCCAACTAAATATTTTTTTAATCGAATTATTCTTCCACCTTTCAAATGATTGTTACAAAACAAGCAAATAGTATAGTTTTTCATACCGGTAACCAATGCATTATGAGCCCAAACTGAATCATTGTATCTTCCTGAAGTTGGTTGATCAAGAGTACTTGAATTTTCTTCCATTTATCTGTGCACATAAAAATAAATAACACATAATTTCAGTACATAATATGCATATCCATCTTATATAATATAACTCATTCTGTATGATTACATTACATACAATTCAATTTCATGGAACACAATTCACTATAAGCCAAAAGCTAACAATTCAAAACATTCAACATATATAATAATACAAAACATACATCAACAATTTCCATTTTTAACATTTTCCAACAATTTCTATTTCTAACAATCACAAAATATACATAATTTCATTTCAATTTTCAAAAATTTCCAGCAATTTCCAACAAGTTTTAACAATTTCTATTTCCATTTCTAACAATTTCCAATTCCAACAATCACAAAACATTCATAATTTTATTTTCATTTCTAACAATTTCTAATTCTAACAATCACAAAATATTCATAATTCTATTTTCATTTTCAACAATTTCCAACAACTTCCAATTCCATTTCCAATAGTCAAAATACATTCATAAACCATTTTCCATTTCTAACAATTTCCATTTCCAACAATTTCAATCAATTTTCAACAATTTCCAATTCCATTTCCAATAATTTTCAACAAATTCTAATCCCATCTCCAACAATTTTCAACAATTTTCATTTCTAACAATCACAAAACATTCATAATTCAAATTCCATTTCCATCAATTTTCAATTTCAACAATCACAAAATATTTATAATTCTATTTCCATTTCCAATAATTTCCAATTCCATTTCCAATAATCACAATATATTCATAAACTAATTTCCATTTCTAACAATTTTCGACATTTTCCATTTCCAACTTCTACAAATAATACATAAACAATTTCCATTTCCAACAATTTCAATTCAAAGTTTTAAAAATGAGGATCAAGTTGAAGGGTATGATATGATTTACATAACTGCCAAATAATGAATGACATATCTTATACAATTGTTCATATACATATATTCATAACATGATGATAGTGTTGAAAGATATATTCATAACATGAGGATCAAGTTGAAGGATATAACTTCTTTGGAAATGTTTTTTTTAGTATTTAAAACTTTGAATCTTCTTTTCATTTCTAACGAACCATAATATTATATATATCATTCTATATTTCGTTCTTAAATATATAAGATGTTATGTGTTTGCAAGAAGCAAAATTAAGGTATTATGAAGAGGAAGTGCTTGATATGACATGTAAAACAGAAGAGGAAATATCACCAAAATCTGGTTAAAGTTATTATAAAAGGGCACAAAGATTTTTCAAGGATAATTTAGGACATGTGGATATATCACTTATTACATGCACTAGTTGGCAGTAGACTGATAAAACTTAAAATATTTACCTTGTTTAGATTACATAGAGATGTAATGACCACTCTTTTTATAGTAGTTGTAAAATACTTTCTTTTTAGTTGAAATTTAATAAGTAGAAGTGTGACAATAGGAGGTCTTAGCTGCAAAAACAACCTCAATAGATAGAATAGATCTCTTCATTTAAAGGATGTTAAGTCAGGTCTCTTTCATAATTAGTTCTTTAATTATAATTTCAAGAAGCATTATAGATCCTCGATGAAGAAAGGGCTATGAATGGACTCAAACTCATTTATATAGTGACAACTTGGGCACTAAGCCAAATATGATCTCTTAGTACAGACTGATCCTAAAGCTCTTGTAACTTAGACATAACTATTAATAGTTTGGGTAGGTTGTTATTATATACGAAGCAAATGTTAATAAAGTTAAAATTGATTGACATTATCAGATACAAAACAATAACCTTCAAAATATTTCAATCTCTTCAATAGTATTAAATCATCAAAAGTTATTCTTTATAACCAAACAGAACAACCAAATAAGTGAAACAACTCATTCATTAGTCATCATCGTGACTGAATTCTATTTCCACTTTTCATATCATAAATGACAAAACACAACCAAACTGTGAACAACCAAACAGAACAACTCATTCATTAGTCATCACCGTGACTGATATACAACAATTTTCAATATTCAGATGACAAATGATACAAAACACAAAACAATACCGTGAGCAAGAGCAACTGAGCATTCAAGAATTCAATTCCAATAACCAACTTCCAACCAATTCAGATACACCCAACCAATTCAGAATTTTAGATACACGCAATAAACAATTCCAATCCAACCAATTGCTAAATCCATCATCCAACGTTCACAAATCCAATTAACAATTATAATCCAACACAATAAAAATTGCAATTAAGCATGAAAAATTCAAAATCAGAAAAAAAAAATCACAAAACCAAATCACTTGCTACGGATCTTCGGGTTGGGTGACAGGTTAGAGGCATCTCCGGTGGCTTCCCAGGTAGATGAGCCCGAGCTGCGACCTTTGGTGCGGTGTAGCGATGACGTCTTCGGGTCCCTATCGAGGAAGGTTAAAGACGATGGCGTCTTCAAGGGACGCCAAAGGAGGAGTCAAGGAGGAGGAGGTAAGGAGGAGAGACAGAGACTGGGGAGGGGAGAAGACAGAGACGGCGACGACAGTAGTGAGAGGCGAGAGTGAGAGGCTGAGAAGTGAGAACGCAGAGTCAGGGGGTGCGATTTTTTTAGGTTAAAATTTTTAAATTTGCAAATTGGACCTCCATCTTTCTGAAGTTCACGGTACCAGTCGATATGTCCCGATATTGTCAATACCCGTCGGTACCGAACGAAAAAAAACCAATATCGACCGATATTTGAGGTCGATACTGATAGAACGAATATTGTTCCGTTTTTCGGCCGATACCGACTAGTACAGAATGGTATCCGTATCTGTGTTTGTGAGGAGAAACAAAATGATAACTGTTTATTTCTTCAAAGCCTATGTAACTAATTGCATTACTTGTATCTCTAAAATATATAAATTTCAAATAAAATTTGACTAATATTAAAATATATTTAAATAAAATTTAATTTATAAATTATTTATTTAAATAAAATAAAATAATTTTTATTAATAAAATAGCAGTGCACGTTAACATTAACAATCAAATTTATATGAAAGGAAATAAAAACTAAACATAAAATAAAACTTCATGAAAAAATGAACAAACTTTTAATTTCTAGAGATACAATTCAATGTAAACAGAGAGTGAAAAAAATTAAGTATAAAGAGGATTGGATACTTATGCAAATCATGCCGTGTGATCGTTCTTTCTGTATTAAATAAATATAGCTCAATAAGATGGTGGCAGTAGAATTCCAGCCACAAAATTTTGTCATCATCAATGGTCTCATAGTTTGTTTTTTCTCCTGTTTGGACATTGATTTTTTGGGGGTCCATGTGTAACTTTATATGCAAAAAGGGTGTTTAAATTATAAATATAATATTTTGAAAAAGAACATCTCTTTATAACCACAATGCTAGATTTTTTGCACCTTTTTTCCAAGCTAAAGTTTTGAGAAACATAAAATTTCTTACTTGAACAATAATGCTCATCTCTTTTTATTGATTTTTTTTAGCAATCATTACAAGTTTTGAATTTAAATGATTTTAATTATTTTTAATATATATATCATATAATTAATTAACTGCTAACCACAATAGCCCTGCCTAGGACTCACTTTTAACTTGCTCTTATTTTACTTCATTTTATTTTTACAAAGATTTACTTTTGATACTTATAAAGAGTAAAAAGAGATAAAATATAATTCTTTTGTTACTTTAATCGAAACTTATAAAACATTAAGAACGAGTCAGGGCACCACATTTTGGAAGTAATTTTGTCCACATTATTCCCTAATCATAATATTTCTTATCAATTTTTAAATTAGGCAATTTTCGATTTCTAGCTTTGACTATGCTACAAAAATCATAATTTTTAATTTTTAATTTCGTTATAATTAAGATATTTTGTCAAATTGCATTGGTGAGTCATTAAAGTTCAAAAGGATTGGTAAGTGCTAGCATTTACCATCCTTTTACAATTAGTAAATATGAATAATGGCCTTGTTGAGTATCTCATTAAGTTGGTGGCCGATAGCCGTAATTAAATGGAGAAGATTGTACAAGTCCAGCTATTGACCATTTTCTATAAGAAGGGACCGGGGGCATTCCTATCAAGTTTGCGGTGGTTGTGCGAGAAAATTGAGAAAGAGTGACCCATCCCATCATCTCTCTTTTTAGTTGGTGGTGGTTGCACAAGCTAGACTCTGAGAGGTCTACGGTTGTTTAAGAGGTGCTTTTTCTATGGAGATTTTAAGGTCGAGGGTCACAGTTCAGACCGACGCTTCGCCCCGCAGCCTTGTTGCTAACAATGTCATCTGGGACCCATTTCTGATATGATACCCTTCATTTGGGCTCACCTCAAAATTCCCAAACAAAATCCTTTCTCTATCCATGCAGGTAGGTTGCACTTCTCATGCGCACAGTAGAACTAACCCCACCCGAAAGCTACAATCATCACCATGAAAACAGAGGTTAATGTCCTCATGTGTCTTTGGCCTTTTTATGTCCCTGGCACCGCATATAAATGCTCCATTCTATGCATACTCTTCAAACTACAGCCAAAACCAGATAAGTTCCTACCTTCCATTTCTAAATTCTGTCCTTTCTAATTCTCTCTCCGGCTGGCTTGTTTGTAATGTCAGAAAATATGAGCATATCCGTAAATGGACAATCTCAGGTCCCTCCAGGGTTTCGATTCCATCCCACAGAAGAGGAGCTCTTGCATTACTACTTGAAGAAGAAGGTTAGTTATGAGAAGATCGATTTAGACGTGATTCGTGTTGTTGATCTTAACAAGCTCGAACCATGGGATATTCAAGGTTTGTGTGACTCTGTATACTGTTTATAGATCTTAGATTCTGTGTAAGTTGGGGATGCTAAAAATAGTTTTGGGTTTTGTAGAGACGTGCAGAATAGGAACCACCCCTCAAAACGATTGGTACTTTTTTAGTCATAAAGATAAGAAGTATCCCACAGGAACTCGCACGAATCGAGCTACAACTGCTGGGTTTTGGAAGGCTACAGGACGCGATAAGTTGATATACAGCAATGGTAAGCAGATTGGAATGAGGAAGACACTTGTGTTCTACAAGGGCCGAGCCCCACATGGACAGAAGTCCGACTGGATTATGCATGAATATAGATTGGACGATAACACGACTGAAATCAATGTAAGCCCCTTGTCTGCTTCCTGTAATCGTTCAAGCTACTGACTTCAGATTTGCATATAACAAGAAAATTTCCTCGCAGACGTCTTACGTTAGCTAAGAAGTTGACGCCTGTTTGGTTTATAAATCCAGGTTTCCAGTGAAATGGGAGAGGCAGTACAACCAGAGGGATGGGCTGTTTGCCGTATCTTTAAGAAGAAGAATCTGCACAAAACCCTAGACAGCCCTCTAAATCCATCATCATTTATCACTGCAGAGACGAGGACATCCCAGATGTTCTGCTCTTCCAGCGATGGAGCTCTAGATGAAATAATTCAACACGTGGGAATGACATGCAAGGAAGAGAACGAAGCTAACATTATTAACAGCGGAAGATACACGGTAGACAGCAATGGCTACAATGAGAGGTTCATGAAGTTTCCGAGCCTAGAGAGTCCAAATTCCACCAGTGGCCAAAGCCAAAACTGTTACCAACCCGTGATGCTAAAAGACACCGAAGATTCGATAGCCAATCAGGTGAGTTGCACCAACCCAAACCCGGTTTATTCCGTCGACTCGAGACTCACCAGCTGGGCAGCACTTGATCGCCTTGTAGCTTCACATCTAAACGGCCAAAACGAAACTTCGAGGCAATTAGCGTGCTTGGGTGATCCCGCCCTGTCCTATTACACCCCAACCAACCATCACGATCTCCAATTACCAGCCCTACGATCATCATTTTCATTACCATCAAGCAGGTCTTACCATGGAAATCAAGATTTCAACAGCGAGGTTGACCTGTGGAATTTTACAGCCAGAGCACCGTCAGACCCCATTTTCCACGTGTCCAACCCTAGTGTATAACAGAAACAACCCCACTTGTAATCATATCGTTTAGGACTAAAGTCAGAATGAGTATAATGACAGCAGTAATGTGATAATACAAGTGTTACAGCATAAATAAATTTGAACGAGTTCTTAGATGGAGTGGCGTTGTCAACCATCAATCCACGCCGTCCATTATCTCTATTTTTAGTTTGTTATTTGGAAACCCAGCGACGGGTGGCATGATAGGATCTTTCTAACTGCAATAATAGTATCGCTTCTTTTTTATGTTTCAAGATAAGTCATGTGCATAATTATTTTCGGATCAAGTCATGAGCACATGGTTTGTTTGTCGGTCTGTGTTACTTGGTCCCCGCAATGTCATCAGAAGACGCTGCAGGACAAGGAGGGTTTTGGACAGTACTTCCTCCGGCACACCACCACCCCACACAGTGGCGACCCCCTTTGCACAACTACGTAGTTTCCGAAATTTTAAAATCCGACAGCGACCACTTTGGGAGTTTAAATGTACGGCCATTCTTTGTCTTTTTTATTTTTTTAAGGTCTTATCATGTTTCCTCCGCTCTTACTTTCCTTCAATAGGTTTACCAGAACAGAAAATTTATTCCCCGTCAATTCAGTTCGTCTTGTATATCCCCATAAACTATGAAAGAATATTTACTATTGGGTGAATTAACTGGAACTAGCCCTTGTCTAAGAGCCTGTTTGGTTCAGCTTTTGGAGAATGAATAAGCACTTTTTTTCTACCGCAGAAGCTGTTTTTAAGAAAAATTGAATGTTTAGTTGTAAAATCTAAAAGCACTTTTGTCATAGAAATAACTTTTTTAGAAGCTGAAATACAGCTTTTTGAGAAACTCAAATTTGAAGTTTTTCAAAAACTTTATATTAGTTTGAAGTGCTTCGAGTTATACAATTATATCCCTCTCAACTTTATCTGATAACGTATTTTGAAATTTAATCAATGACGCATTCTTGAACATACTAAAAATATCACCATAATTATTTTATCAATTGAATTAGAATAATTGACTTGGGGTACTGGCACTGTACATAAGTTTGGGGGCATGTACAACTTATGATTGCATTGTGGATCATTAGAATATATTGCACGATTAGTAAAATTATAACTAAACTGTAATTAGCACTTCTTCGGGTTCAAAGTCAAGTTGGGGTCTATGTCTGCTTGTGCTTTTTGTTGTAATATTATAAACAAATAAAAAGACAACCTGCAAGCCAAGTGAGGAAAATGAGAAATACCATATAACAGGAAGAAGATGACAATGTTTCAAGTTTATGGGTGACAAAAAGACTCGTCTTGGTAGAAATTCTTGGACCCAGGAGCAATTTCAAAGCCACAAAGCTAAAAAGACAAAGTTTAATTTGGTTATTCAACAAATCACCACTTGACTTCAGATGCAAATGAATAAGATATAATTCATTGTTTAAGTACTATTTCTCATCATTTCAGGACATGAAAATTATGAATTGCCGTAATAATAATTATGATTTACTGCATAATTATAGATAATAAGTTTGCAATTACAAATATAATAACATATCTAATTCGGTATAGTTCCTGTACATTTTTAAATTACGGTAACATTTCAACAGTAATTATAATATTGCAGTTATAATGATTAAATTATTATGATCCGTCCTGCATTATATCATTTGTCGATTTTGATATTAATCACAGGAACTTACGGTGGCCATGGGGTGTGTGTAGCAATTTATTTGTACGTAGATATTCGGGATTTTTTTTCTTTCTCAAGATTGGTAGTTCGATCAAGCTTTCAATGTGGCATATGCAAAACTCTTTCTGGTTACCAACTTACCAATCACAGTTCACGCTGTTAAAAGGTAACAAAAATCTCATCAATCAATAGGAAACGTTTCTATTTTGGAAAAGAAATCATTCAATTAACATATAAGTTATTGGATAAAGCATGAAAAATACCATATTATAAAGCCAAATGCGAAGACACTCAGCAATTTTTTTCTTTTAAGAGGATATATAGCTATATCTGAACTAAGATTTTATATTGCAATTGCTAACTATAGCGATAATTATCAATTACTATAAATTGTGGTTGTAGTCAAATCATTTGGGACATCTTAATATGAAAAAAAATGGTATTTCTGGACAAGGATCTAACTAGTATGCATACGTTCTTCATGTATTCCAACTCTCCAACTGTGCAAGTGCAAGCAGATTTAAATGTAGTTTCCTCAAAAGCATAAAAAAGATTTATTCTTGATGGAATAAAGATTTAACACCCTACTAATGTCAAGTAGGAAGAAAAGCAGTTCATTGTCAGCAGAATAATTGACCTTCGGCCTAACAGGAGTGGAATATCTATATATGACAAGTTGAATGGGGCCGTTTAGACACCGATTGATAATATGTAAATATTCTATCAGGCATTTCAATGTTTTATAAATTTAGTCTTCTGGATTCTTCTATCTTTACAATTGCAATTCATTTTTTACCAAGAAAGTGAAAGAGACTTATGAGGGTAAGAGTAGTATCGATATACGTTGGTGTTGTTTCAGTAAACCTATTTATATATAATATAATCAGCGATGCACACACCTTTTGAAAAGAACTAATTTGAAAACTCTCGTTTTCCTTCAGCTGGGATATGCCTACTTTCAAGAAAGTCAATCCCTTGTTTGAAATTTATTCCAATGTAAGGTTAGAGTGATTAAAAGTAAGCAATGTTTCTACTGAGAAAGGATCGAACAGTTTGGTTAAGAGGGGCAATCATTCATGACCCAAAATTCCAAGCCAGGGAAAGAATGAATCATGATCACCAGTTACGTCAAGACCCACCAGCCAATGTTGTGTGGAACCACCGATTGAGTTCATCGACAAGTTATGCATTCATCAACTGGCCGAGATGGTCAACAAGCTCATGTCATTATGATCTCCATGTTTCTAATGGTTGTTAGTGAGGACTTTGGAGAGCGCTTCTGAATCGATCAATCAATCCTTGCTTTCACTTTCCTGAAGATGTTGATTACGATCATTCGACCAACTAAACATACAGTAATATCTCTAAGTTAGTGGGTTAATCAAGTTAGGTTGGGTAGGGTATAACTGGGCAAGGTGTTACGTAAGGATGAAATTGTAGCACCTACATGCTATTCGCTATGGAAACTCCCATCTCTTTTTGAAAAACAAGGCGAAAGGATCATTTATCAAAAGAATATTTGACGTGACTTGGATTCATTAAAACATCGCTTTCCTGAAATTCTTTGCAGGACTTGTTTACAGTGGTCATGATTTTTGTGTCCGATACATTTATACTCTTTCCGCTAGAGTCCAGCCAGCTAGAAAACATGAGGTTTACCTGAACGAGGAGACACCTTTACCCTACTTTCTCCAAGTGATGTGTGAGAGATCATCGATTCCCTTATGAAATTATGGGCCATATTAAGCGATTAAGCCATCAATCAATTTTCTATTCCTTGAAATTATGTAATACCTATAGAGCTGGTCCCAAAAATTTTTTAAAAAATTTTTACTTGAAAATCATTTTAACTTATAGTAGAGCAACGACTCATTGAGTGTAAATTTTTTTATATTTTTTTATCATTAGTAGGCTTATTAATTTTTTAAATTATGTAATGTCTTAGGTTTAAATTAACCCAAAAATAATTTTAAAAATTATAAAATAAAAACTAATTACGTAAGAGTTTGGTTAATAATTTTTTCCACTTTTTATCTCTTATTTTCTTCTATATTTGAAATTTGACACCTAATCTTATGTGAGTTGTTCCAATCTCTCCTATTTAAACTTTTGCTATTATTTTAAATATTAATCTATTAGCTAAAATTTATCATCATTTTTCAATATAAAAATATATTAAAATCCTAGCATAAATTGTTTATTGCTCACAATTATACCATTACTACAACAAAGTCACCTTTTGGTACTTTTTTTTTTTGCTACAATTTGAAAATCATAGCTAAAAAACGCTCTTTGGTTACGATTTTCCAAAATCGTAGTCTATTGTAATAAAAAGGTTGATGTGCGAGATTTTAAAAACTATTGGTGACTTTTAATATAAACTACGTATTATATTCATAGCTAATAAATTTTTAGTGGCATTTTTTAACTGTGTACTCAGTTTCATAGCTAAAGATTTTTAGCTACAAAATAAAAGCATTTGGTGATGTTTTTTAACCTTAAACTTATTCTTGTAGTAAAAAATTTTTAGTTACAAAATAATTTTCATAGTTAAAATACTCAGATTCTTTAATATCAGCTACAAAAATAAACTTCGAAGTTAAAAATATTTGACTATGAAAATATATTTGTATCCAAATTTTTTTATTGTTTTTTGTTCTTCTTGTTTTGGCTAAGAATATATTTTCGTAGCGAAATGAATTTAGCTACGAAATAATTTAGTAGGTAAAAGATTCAAATTCTATAATTTCAGCTACGAAATAGATTTAGTAGTTGAAAACATTTGGCTATAAAAATGTATTCATAGACAAATTGTTTGGATAGAATAGGTATGGAGTTCATTATTTTACGTTTAGTCTAGATAGATGCTAGATTGTTTTATTTAATGCAATCATTTTATTTGAGATATTAATTGATTACTACTGTTGAGTTTATGATATAGAACTTTTGAAAACAATGACCACGAAAGATTGGCCTTTGAGATATTAATTGATTACTAATATTAGGTTTCTAACATAGAACTTTTGAGAAAAATGACCACGAAAGATTGGCCAACTTACCGGTCCAACTTAAATTATTGCAGAATACTCCCGAAGAAAATGTAGGATTTATTTTGTAATTGTCAAAGTGCTTATAAATATATTAAAGTAACATTAACATAATAAAAAGCTTTTAGCTACATTTTTAAAATTATAATTAAAAACCTATGTTTTTAAAAATGTAATAACAAATTTTAGCTAAAAAAAATATATAGCAAAAATTATTAGCTACGAATACTAAAAATATAGCCTATAACTTTCAATAAGGGAGATTTGGTAACGTAATCTATAGGCGACAGCCAAAAATCAACTTTAATTTATTGTAGTATGTGAACGCCAGTCTTCGATTTAGTCCCCCAACCTAACCTCTTCCTGTCGGCTAGAAATTTTGTTGGTCCCATATATTTGGATCTTGTAAGCGCCAGTTATCCAGCTTAGCATCTTGGCAATGAAATTGTGAATTATTACTTAAGTGGTTTTGTAGTAGTTGTCAGTATAAATAGAAATTTATGAATTTAGGTTTGATAAATAGTGATTTAATTGGTTTTGCATTAGCAATGAGTCGAGGGAGACTTGGTTTGATGTGAGTAGATTCACTTATATCCGAAGAATATAAAAAATTCACAAATAAAAAAGATACATATATATATATATATATATAGTGTCCTTATGAACTCATTTAACAATGATCCAATTTCTTAATAAATACCCTTAAAACCTTTCAACTTTAATCAGACCCGACCTTGGGCAAGGACAGGCAGAGCACCTACCTAGGCTCAACCCAGGCTCAGCTTCACAAAGAATAAAATAGGCAACAAAAAAGGCTCATTTTATTTCATTTTGATTTTTATGAAGGTCTTGATTTTCATAAAGAGCAATAAAAGGGCCCCTATTTTACTTCTTTTGTTCTTTATAAGGACCTACTCTTAATTATCATAAAGAGAAAAAAAAGGTAAAATAAGAACCTTTTTTATTTACGCAAGGCCTATAAAATGCTAGGATCGACCTTGACTTTAATTCCGTTAAAGAAAGAAGAAGTTGAGCAATACTGCCTAAAGGTTTCTATATTTTAACCTTTCTTCATTTATTTCCTTATTCCTTTGTTTTTCTTTTTCTCTTTTACTTTTTTATTGGCAATCACGATTTAATATGATTTGTTATTTATATAAGAAAATGACATTTTAATATAATTGTAAAAAGAAACATCAAAAGAGGACCACTTCTCTTTTGGAAATTGTTGTGCAACCTATGTTCCTTTATGATTTATGACTTATTTGTGCCCATCATCATTTCCAAAGTGCAAGTAGAATGTTGTTTCACACATCGGCCTTTTACGTCAAAGGTCTATTTAATATGTTACCTTTACTTAGATTAGAACATGGTTGGGTTTAATTAGGCTTGAGCTGAGCCCTAATTATAGGCCTAGATCAATTGAGCTTATTATGGGCTGACAAGCTCACATTCAATCACCTACGCTTCAGAAACTGTTTTAACGTTTTTGGAGCGAGGCTAGTTGGATTAAGATACAAACCAATAAGAACTCTGCAGCTCTGCTCATTACTACAACTTCCAAGTGACAGAAACAGATAAACACTGTTACTGTGTAATTCAACTCTTCTTTCCGTTTCTTAACGAATGATAAAAACGTTTGGCGGAGAGTAAATCATTCTTACCGTTGATAAAGATCTTTCCCTTTCAACTCTTCTTTCCCTTTCTTAACGAATGATAAAAACGCTTTGCTTCTCATCACCATTGGCAGACTCGAGACATAAATCATTCTTACCGTTGATGCTACTAAGCTGGGCATAGTTGTTGTGTGCATCATGGTTATGTTGCTTGCTAGTTCCAAATTGTGGAATGAGATCGTACCTTTCCATTGCTGTTGGTGTAGAAAAATGATCCAAAACTTGTCGAAAGAAGGAAAGATTGTACATTCTAAGATAACTGTCAAGCTTTTGCAACAGGCGATGCAACAGAGCATAAACAAGAAATTTATAATTGACGGCTTTCCTCGCAATGACGAAAATCGTTATGCATTTGAGAACATTGTAAGCTTAGGAGGTTGTTATAGTTATGCTTTCTGCCATCTCCCGAACTTTGACATTTATTACTTGCAAACATAACTGCATTGTTGGATATGGTCCCTCGTATAGACGGATACCAATTTTTTCAACAAATACAGCACCAATTTTAAAAGAATGGAAAGAAGACAACTATTTTTACAGCTATCTTATGTAGTGGAGTGCCTATATAAGGCACTCTCTACTTCATATAACAAAAAAAGAAGAAAATTAGAGCAAAGCAACGCTCTAATGTTAAAAAAAAAATTCTTAAAGACTTGATGAGTGACAAAATAGTGAGGATAGTATTTTTAGGTAGGAAAAAACCTTGTGAGCCACTATTTTTGATTTTATCTCTATATATCTACTATTTGTAATAGTAGAAGAATTATTCTGAATATTGTTCGTGGACGTAACCCAAAGTTAAGGGTGAACTACGTTAAATATTTTGTGCCTTTTCATACATCTATTGTGCCCAACAAGTGGTATCAGAGCTGTGTTTTTATTGAAAATATTTTTTGAAAAGAAGTATATCACGCGGAAGATAAAATTATAACGAATTTTTTGGCGTGATCCGTTTGAAAAGTTGACATAAAACGGCAAAAGTGATGAATAATACTCTGAAGTTTTTTTCAAGAAATTTGCAAGGTGACGACATTATAGCAATAGTAACTGGGTTACGATACTATTCACAAGTTACTATTTATCGGCCCTGCGATACTATTCCAGTGGAGTCCGACGACACTATTCCGGTGAGTACCAATCACAAGTTACTATTTATCGGATCCCGTGGTGAAATTTTAGAAGATATATTTTCTACTAATTGTTGACATCCTGATTTCATCTTTGAAGTAGGTTTTCTCAAATTTAGCTTAATTTGGCAAGTGGAAGTGAAGATGAGCAAAATGATCAATCTAAACGGTATTAACTATCGTATATGGCGAACCAAGTTAAAGGATCTCTTGATGATTATAAAGATGTATTTGTCGGCATTTTCGACAACTAAACTAGAGGAGCGTCCAACGAAGATTGGGAGTTTGAGCATGAACGAGCGTGAGATTATATTCGATAGTTTGTCGATGATAATGTGTATAAGCACTTATAACGAGACTCATGCAAGAACGTTATGGAATAAGCTGGACCAGTTGTATGCTTCAAAGACCGGCAACAACAAATTATTTTATCTAACAAAATTGATACAGGTAAAATACCAGGAGAGTACTTCTGTAGTTGATCATTTAAACAATATGGAAGAGATGGTTGATCAGCTATCAAAGATGGGCATAAAGTTTGACGACGAGGTGATTGCTCTAATGGTGCTAGCTTCATTACCAGAGACTTGGGAGACTTTGAGGTGTTTTTGACAAATACTACACCAAATGGCGTATTAAATATTGAGTCTATTAAAAGCAGTATACTAAATGAAGAGATGAGACGTAAATCACATTATGCAACCTCTTGATCAAATTCAGATGTTTTACTTACAGAAAATAGAGGAATGAGTCATTCCAGAGGTCCAAAGTCCAGAGATAAAAGGAGAGGAAAGTCAAACAGATATGTAAATGTGGAATGCTATTACTGCAAGAAGAAAGGCTATATCATGAAATTGTCGAAAGTTGAATAAGGAAAAAGGCAAAGATGTGAAGAAAGAAGAAAGTAGTGATAATGAATAAAATAACATTGTTGATGTATTCAACCTTGTTATTGATACAAAGATAGTCAACTTGGTGTCGCAGGAAATAAGTTGGATTGACAGGGGAGCTACTGATCATGTTACATCTCACATACAATTTTTCTCATCTTACACGCTTGAGAATTATGGCGTTATTAAGATGGCAAATGGAAATATGACAAATGTTGTTGGCAAAGGAGATATTTCTTTAGAGACAGCGAATAGTTTAAGACTATTGCTGAAAGATGTCAGATAAATTCCTGATATGCGTCTGAACTTGATTTCTGTAAACAGGCTAGATGATGAAGGTTTCCGAAATACTTTTGAAAATAAAAAATGGAAGCTTACTAAGGGCTCCTTAGTAGCGGCCAGAGGTCAGAAGCACTCAAAACTGTATATGAAGCAGGCAAAGCACTCCAATAATGTTGTCAATACAGTGGAGAATGATAAAACAGTTAATTTGTGGAATAAAAGACTAGGCCACATTGGAGAGAAAGGGATGACTCAGCTTGTAAAAAGGAATATGCTATCTAGTATAAACTAGATACATTAGAAGAAATGTGCAGATTGTCTAGCAGGGAAATAAAACAAGATTTCTTTCCAAAGTTCTCCTCCATCTAGAATGAAGAATGGTCTAGATCTGATTCACTCAGATTTGTGCTGACCATTGCCAAAATCACTTGTTAACGCACAGTACTTTGTGACTTTTATTGATAATCATTCCAAAAAAACGTGAGCTTATACTCTGAAGACTAAAGATTAAGTGCTAGCTGTGTTCAAATAATTTCACGTCTCAGTTGAGAGACAAACTAGGAAGAAGCTAAAGTGCATTCAGACAGACAATGGCAGAGAGTACATTGGATTATTTGATGCTTACTGTAAAGAGCATGGTATTCGACATCAAATGACACCACCAAAAATACTGCAATTGAATGGCGTAGCTGAGATGATGAACAGTACTTTGATGCAAAGAGTCAAATGTCTACTTTCACATTCAAAGTTGCCTAAGGCATTTTGGGGTGAAACTTTACTTGCAGTTGTTTATGCATTAAATCGTTCACTATGTGTTCCTCTCCAATATGAAGTTCCAGAAAAAGTGTGGTCAGGAAAGGATGTTTCCTATTATTATTTGCGGGTCTTTAGTTGCAAGGCCTTTGTCTATATTCTTAATGATAAAGGGAAAAAGTTCGATGTCAAAATATGACAATGTGTATTCATTGACTATGATCAAGATCAATTTAGCTATAGATTTTATGATCCGATGCAGAAAAACTTATCATGAGTCGTGATGCTATGTTTATTGAAGATCAAACTATTAAAGATATCAACAAGGAGGAAAAGGAAGTTCCAAGCTCTGATGATGACTCAACAAGCTTCCGATTGAATTCTTCAACAGTGGTGCTTTGACAAGTTGGAGATGAAGTGCAGAATGATCAGCTAGAAGCTGATAATGCAGATGCCCCCAATGAAGTTGAATCAGAGATGATGATGGTATTCACATTTAACCACCAGTACCTAAAGATTCTCCAGTCCCATTACGAAGGTCTAGTAGAAACAAACAACCATCTACTAGATATCCAGTTGATCAGTATGTAATGCTGACTGACGGGGGAGAACCAAAAAGCTTTGATAAAACCATGAATGATGAACACAAGAAGAAATGGAAAGAAGTCATGCAAGACGAGATGAAATCCTTGCATGAGAATAAAACATTCAAGCTGGTGAAGTTGCCAGAAAGCAAAAGAGCATTGAAGAATAAATAAGTGTTCAGAATCAAGCATGAAGAAAACAACAACCATTCTCGATTCAAAGCAAAATTAGTAGTCAAATGATTCAGCCAAAAGAAGGGTATTGACTTTGAAGAGATATTTTCACCGGTGGTGAAAATGACATCCATAAGTACAGAGCTAGGGCTAGCCGCAAGTTTTAATCTGGAGATTGAACAAATAGATGTCAAAACTGTCTTCCTACATTGGGATTTGGAAGAAGAGACATACATGGAGCAACTAGAGGGTTTTGTAAAAACGGAGAAAGTAGACTATGTTTGTAAATTAAAGAAGAGTCTATATGGTCTAAAATAGGCACCAAGACAGTGGTATAAGAAGTTCGAGTCTGTAATGGTAAAGTAAGGCTACGAGAAGACTACTTCAGATCATTGTGTATTTGTGAGGAAATTCTCTGATGATGATGTCATTATTTTATTGCTCTATGTGGATGATATGCTGATTGTTGTAAGAATGCTTTTAGAATCAACAATATGAAGAAACTGCTGGATAAGTCTTTTGCCATGAAAGACTTAGGATCAGCAAAGCATATTCTTGGCATGCAAATTATCAAAGACAGAAGCGCTAAAAAACTAGGGTTGTCACAAGAAAAGTACATTAATAAAGTACTTCAGAGATTCAAACTGGACAAAGCTAAAGCGGTTAGTTGTCGTCTTGCTAATCACTTTAAATTGAATTCTAGAGAGTGCCCTTCTATCGATAAAGAGAAAGAAGAAATGTTCAGAATTCTATATGTTTTAGCAGTTAAAAGTTTGATGTATGCTATGGTTTGTACACGGTCAGATATTGCTCACGCAATTGGAGTTGTGAATCGTTTCCTTTCAAATCCTGGAAAGGAACATTAGGCTGCAGTCAAGTAGATTCTCATTTATCTGTGAGGATCATCCAAAATATGCTTATATTTTGGAAGAGCAAAACCTGTGTTAGCTGGTTACACAGATGCAAATATGGTTGGAGATATTGACTCGAGAAAGTCTACATTAGATTACTTGATTACTTTTTGCAGGAGGAGCTATGGCATGATAGTCAAAGTTACATAAGTGTGTTGCATTTTCTAAAACTGAAGTGGAGTTTATTGCAGCAACGGAAGCATGAGGAGTTGCTATAGATGAATAAGTTTTTTTAATGAACTTGGCATCAAGCAAGAACAGTATTAGCTATTTTGTGACAGTTAGAGCGGTATTTACCTTGGTAAGAATGTCTCTTTTCACTCACGATCAAAACACATTGATATGAGATATTATTGGATCAAAGATGTGATGGAAATGAAACAATTACAATTAGAAAAGATCCATACTGATAAAAATGGATCAGACATGTTAACCAAGATTTTACCAAAAGGTAAGTTCAAGTATTGTCGATCAGTAGCAAGTATGATAGAATGTGAGGGACACCAAGTTTTTCAACAAATCTCCTCCTCTTAATTACATGAAAGGCTTAAAAGAATTGGTGTCCCTCTCTGTGAGGCCCATATCTAAGATGTATCAGTTGAAGCATTTTTTCAAGGTTTTGCACCAGAACAAAGACCAGGTCCTTTTGCACTTTCCTTACGTATTTGTCAGAGAATCGCGTTCATGGAGTTGTAATTGTCATGGTTATCTTGCAGGTTAAATTTGAGACGGAATTTGTGCTAGTCTTTTATTGCCCAGAAGTGGAGTTATCAAAACGACTTCTAAACAGGAACCAGGTCTTGTTGGTCGCACTTGATTTTATGGAGTCCCCACTTCTTATATCGTCTCATTTTATAGTTTTGTGTCTGCCTGAAGGGAAGGGTTGACGACAACCTTGATACCATAAAAAAAACGACTCAGAGTTCACATCTAGTCGACTGTACCTGTGATCAACTACTACAACTCCGAAGGGAAGGTCCAACAGGTGAAATTTGCTTTCCATTGTTTGTCAGGATTGCATATGCTGAAGGGATAATCTGCAAGTAAAGTCTGACCCCTTTACTTATGTTGATGCACATAGATCAATCAGTGACGTGTTTGAGGAAGTAACAAGAGTGTTCTCCAAGCTCAGACCTGGAAGCAGGAGGGATTCAAACAATTGAAGTAACCTTGAAACCGTACTTTTATTTATTGCACAGGAAGGTTTAACGTACAGTCTTCTCAATATCCTTAGCCCACTCGGCTATCTCATCAAAACAGTGGGGCAGAAGTCTTTTCCACTATGAATGTGTAAATATTATAAACCTCTCATCCAAGAGTCTGGAGGGGATCATTCCTCAGTTTTGGCTGAATTATAAATATAGAACCAAAAGAAAATAAAATAATGAATGACAGTTCATTTTGCCCTGTTATATTGATATGGTATTTGGCAAATTTAATATCAACGGAATCTGAATCAGCTTTGACCATTCTCTTCATCACATGATTAGTAGTATCCTGTTTACTGCAAGCTCCATTTTATAGTTTCAACTTTCAAGAAGAATTACACTGAAAGTAGAAAAAATAATAATTGATAAAGCAAAATCTTGATTATTCCCAAACAATCACAGCCCTAGATCTTGTTGAGGGGAACAGTCAAACGCCAGATGATCTGTACCTTAACGACAGTCATCACGTGACGCCATGCGAGGTGACTCCTTATAGTATGCTACAGCACCGTAAACATAAAATAAAGTGATAAACTGAAAAATAGGAAATAAACGCGAAAAGAAACTGAAAAGTGATGGAAAGAAACAAAGCGCCTTTGTTCCCTCCAACGCCAAAAGCTGTTTAGATGCTTGTGCATTGTGCAAACTCTCTATCGTGGCTTTCAACGTTCTTCTCGATAGATATTACTTTGTTTCGCCCAATTGTACAGAGCCTAACGTTTATGTAAAGATGTTAAGAAAACATATAAATGGCCTACTCTCTGACACCACCATTACTGTCTTCCATGCCACTTGAAAACACGAACCATATACACATCTCCATTTATATACATCATGTATCTCAATTGGCTCCATGTTTGGTCTGCTACATTCTATTAATTTATTTGTCTATCCCTTTCACACCCTGTCACTGTTAAAGAATTGGCCGCTACTTGAAGCAAGGACTCGTTATCTTTACCAAGCTGTTTCCTTTCTGGCTTCTTGTGATAATTCCCAGTAGTGTCACAGTAAATGCTGCTTGGTTTTAACTTGTTTTTTGATGGGGAAGAAAGGAGGTAGCTCCTGGTTGACTGCTGTCAAAAGGGCTTTTAGATCTCCTATCAAAGAGAGTGACAAGAGGAGCAGTAGGAGAAGAGAAGACCAGGACCAACAAGAAGATGAAGACAAGGTTTACCTGTTTTCTATCTTTCTGCTGTTAATTGTTAACTGCTTTCGTTTTAAGTTAAAGCTGATTTTTTCTCTTCGTTGTTTCTTCGCCCAAGAGAGAAAAGAGAAGATGGATATTTAGGAAAACAACGAATCAGGAGACAGTAACTCAACAGACACCGACAAAGACAGCAGTTAATAAGACTGCCGATGATGTTGTTGTCGGTGGAGCTTCAGAATACATGTCAGGGGGGGCGGCTGCGGGGCAAAGGCACGCCATTGCTGTGGCTGTGGCCACCGCAGCTGCGGCAGAGGCAGCAGTAGCAACTGCTCAGGCAGAGGTGGCTCGACTAACTAGGCCTTCTTATCATGCCCGAGAACACTATGCTGCGATTGTTATTCAAACCGCTTTTAGGGGATACTTGGTAAAGTTCTAATACTCGTAAAGTAGTTGTCATAAACTTCAGACTTTGTTTCCGTTTTGCATGAAAAGCTTCATTCTTGAATTAGAAGTAATTGATGGTTATTTGTGTGAAATGGACTGTGGGAATATGTTTCTGGTGATCGTGGACGTGGGTGCAGGCAAGGAGGGCACTTCGAGCACTTAAAGGACTAGTAAAGTTGCAGGCTTTGGTAAGGGGACACAACGTGAGAAAACAAGCAAAAATGACTCTGCGATGCATGCAAGCTCTGGTCCGTGTGCAGTCTCGCGTGCTTGATCAACGCATGAGGCTTTCACATGAAGGCAGCAGGAAATCCACATTTAGTGACACAACTAGCGTAGTCGAATCCCGGTATCTTCAGGACATTTCTGACAGAAGATCAATGGTAAATGAAACTGGATTTTCACACATTGTATTTCTAGTTTAACATTTGAAAAGATTTAGATTCTCGTATGGTGTAATTTCCAGTCAAGAGAGGGAAGCAGCATCGCAGATGATTGGGATGAGAGGCCACACACTATAGAGGAAGTTAAGGCCATGTTGCGGCATAGAAACGAAGCTGCTTTGAAACGTGAAAGGACTTTGTCTCAGGCCTTCTCTCAACAGGTTCTTTTATTCCCATTCAACTGTCCTTTTCTTTAATTATTTTCTTGTGAGTATTAAGTACAAATTTTGCAAATCCACATTATAGATAAGGAGAAATGGTCGGAGTCCATCTATGGGCAATGAAGATGAGCTCCATGAAAGGCCTCAATGGCTTGATCGTTGGATGGCTACAAAGCCATGGGACAAGAGTAGAGCAAGAGCTTCAACTGATCATAGAGAGTCCATCAGAACTGTGGAAATTGATACCTCACAACCTTACTCCTACTTAGCTCCTAATTTAAGAAGAACAAATCAAAATCAGCAACAAAGACCCAATTCTCACACCATTGGTTCTCCACTCCACAGAGTCCATCAGAATGCACAGCTCCACCACTCCCCCGTCACACCCTCTCCATCAAAAACCAGGCCTGTTCAGGTACGTTCAGCTAGCCCGCGATGTGTTAGAGAAGATAGAAGCTATACGTCATCTCAAACACCAAGCTTGAGGTCCAATTACCACTATACAGGCAATTTACACCAGCATGTCAGGGGTGTCACTAATGTTAGTAGTAACAACGGGACAGTTCCATTGCCTAATTACATGGCTGCGACGGAGTCAGCTAAGGCTCGAGTTAGGTCACAAAGTGCACCAAGGCAAAGGCCATCAACTCCTGAGAGAGACCGAGTTGGATCTGCAAAGAAACGCCTTTCTTATCCAGCTCCGGACCCTTATAGTGTAGGAATGGGTTATGTTGGTGGAGGTACCGTAGAAGATTTGAGGAGCCCAAGTTTCAAGAGCTTTAGTGGTGCACACTTTGGTGGGTTGGAACAGCAATCTAACTATTCTTCTTGCTGCACAGAGAGCTTTGGTGGCGAGATCTCTCCTTCCTCGACTACCGACCTTAGGAGGTGGTTGAGGTGATTGAATTGAACAGCTAATGGATAAAAAAAAAGTGACTTATGACTTGGTTTTTTTTTCCACTTTTTAAGGCTGACATGGTTTATGTTATTGTTTGAGATATTAGACAAGCTGGTGGGCAGAACTTCAATGTTGCTAAGTGTGATTTTCTCCTTTTTGAACTGTAATCTTCCCTCTATTTCATTTGAGTTTGGAGTTCAGTTGTCGATAATCGAATATGGTGTTGTCAGGAGTTGAGAATGTTATTGGCGACACCTCAGTGTGTTGTCTCAATGTAATGCTCTGTTCATGACCCACTTTGCTTCAAAGTCTTATGTGAAGAAGACGGAATCTCAATGAGCAATAATGGTGGTTTAATGTCCTCTGGCCAGTGGCCAATTTTGGCAGGCAAGAACAGGAACGGTAACGGACCCCAGACAGTGATGATGTGAGAGTTTAGCCTCCGCCAGCCCAACTTTTCTCGGTTGTCTTCGCAATTTCTGACCTCTCCACAAATTATGTGGCAAAGCTTTTTCCCATGCGCGTCAGGTCAGCTACCCTTTCAAGATTGAAAGATGACCTGAAATGATCCATGTGCCTTGTCTTCTACTTTTATCCAAGTCTTGTCCTCACTAAAATTTATGGTCATGATTGGAGTTTCAGGAACTAAAATGACACGAGCCATTACTGACCACCTCAAATCCTTGTTTTTTTTTTTTTTTTTTCTGATCCCTATTATGACTGCCTTTGTAATCGTCTCTTTCTTCCTTATTCCTAGGGAATCATTGAGCTGCTTACTGATCTAACACCAATTCTTAAGAAAAGATGAATAAAGAAACCTAACAAGAAAGAGCGTTTTGGAGCAGAAACTAAACCTTCGTGATGTAACGATGTAAACACAGTGAATTTCAGTTTTAGTTTAAGTAAATTTGGTATATTTGAAACCGCTTTTATCAATAACTTCTATGGGGTTGAGAGCAAAAGACCGAAATTCTTCTTACAAAATACTTATTACTGGATCAAATTGTTATAAAATCAAAATTAAAATTTAAGAATATTTGAGAAAGGGGAGTTCTTCTTATAAATTGGTGTACCTTACATCAAGTTAACCCTTCTATTTATAGTACAAAATTTCTAATAAAATAC
>JAOTIZ010000004.1:4892046-4902931 GCA_027123425.1 Erythroxylum panamense | reverse complement strand
AGTCTTGATGTATTTGAATCCAAATTACCTGAAATAATTTCTTAACCAATTCTATATATTTTATTATTATCAAAACATAAGTGGGATTTAATTTGTCAACCACCATTGGTCCAACATGAAACCAACTCCTTAGCACTTATTTGAGGTCATAAAGTGACTTAAAAAGAAGACAAACATGATGAGGATAACATTGGTCAACAAATCCAAAAAGTTGAGACATAAATATTTTCTCATTGAGAGTTCCATGGAGGAAGGCATTGGAGATGTTCAATTGGTGAATAGACCAAGATTGAGAGATGGCAATGTTAAGAATTAAGCGAATGATAGCAGACTAAATAATAGGACTAAATGTGTTTGTGTAATCAATCATAAGGCATTGCTGAAAGCCCTTTCAACAAGTGAGCCTTGTAATGAGAGATAGTACCCTCGGGGTTCCATTTGATATGAAAAACCCATTTGTATACAACTAGATTCGTGGCTAGAGAAGCTGGAACTAATTCCTATGTTCTATTGGAAATCAATGCATTGAATTCATCATTCATAACAGCGCCCCACTTTGGATCTTTGGAAGCTTGAGTAAAACAGGTGGGCTCGAGTTCTTGTGTTTGGGCTTGGAATTGTTTGGGTGATGGTAAGGAGGTAGTTTTAGAGCGAGTGACCATTGGGTAATGAGACTTTGGTGTATTATGGAGAATGTAGGAGGTAAGATTGACCTCTAAATTAACAAATGCATAAGTAGATGAAGAAATAGGCTGTGGTATATAAGTTGGTGTTGGTGAGTGTGAAGGAGGGGAATTGTTGTTTATAGGATGTTATTGGTGCTAAATTAGGGTTGTTGGTGTTGATGGAGAATGCATTGTAGCCAATTTGGGAGAGAACGATTGTTGGTTGTTTAAGAAGGTAATAAGAGATTTGTTGGAGAAGGTTGTTGTAGGCTGGGAGATAGCTCATTAGTTGACTTCAAATCTGAAAAGGGAAAAATAAAATCATTAAAAAGAACATGACGGGATATATAAATTTTACTTGTGGTAATTCCAAGCATCGATAACCTTCATGAATCTTGCTGTATCCCAAAAAAGCATATTTTGTAGAGCGAGATTCAAATTTGTTGCTAGTGTAAGGTTTGAGTCATAGATAACAAAGGCTCCCAAAAGTTTTGAAAATTGAGTAATTTGGTTTTTCATGAATGAGTACTTCAACGGGAGACTTAGGATTCAAGAGTGGTGTAGGGAGACTACTAATGATGTAATTAGTAGCATCGAAGGCATAGGCCCAATATTGGAATGGTACAAATGAGGCACGGATCATTGTTAAAGCAATTTCAACTAGATGGTGATGTTTACGCTTAACGCAATCATTTTGTTCAGGAGTTTTTAGGCAGAAGCTGCGATGAAGAATGTCATGTTCATTCAGGTACTTGTTTACAGCTTGGTATTCCCCCTTCCCAATTAGATTGAAAATTTTTGATTTTATGATTAAAGAAACACTTAACAAAATAATGAAATTTAATAAAAGTGCTAACAAGTTCAGATTTATAATGTACAAAATAAATCCAACAAAATTTGATAAAATGATCATAAAAAAGAATGTAATACTTGCTACCATCAATGGAATCATATGGGGAGGGACCCCAAAGATCACTACATATCAATTCAAAAGGAGCATTAACTTTATGACTAGACAAAGGGAAAGGTAATTTATGTATTTTCTTAACACCACAACCATAGCAAATGGAATTGTTAGATTTCATGAAAGGTAAACCACAAAATGACAGAGCTTTATGGACTATTTTATTATTGGCATGATTGAGACGCTGGTGCGAAGTAGAAAATGCAGTAGAGGCTTGTACGAAACCTGACTTTGGAGAAAGAGAAATAGGTAAAAGACACTGTCTTTAGTCTCTCCTAAAAAAATTGGGTGCCCGGTTGCCAAAGCCTTAACAAAAAAATTGTCAGAAAACAATTCAATATAAAAGGGATTATGATTAGTTAAAGATAAACAAACAATAAATTTTAATAAATATCAATTACATGCAAAATATCATAGAGAGAGATAAGGATTATTAAGATAAGCAATAGAGTGATCAACATAAGAAATAGGAAGGGTATTATTATCACAATGATGACTTCTTCAGGATCATCATATTCAAAGTGAGTTGCCAAGTTGTCTAGATCTGAAGTAAGGTGATGAGTTGCTCCTGAGTCCACAAGAATGTCTACTGCGGTCTTGATTGGTATGTCGTACTCCAAAATTGACGGATGCATTGAGGGAATTAGAAGGATTAGCATCACTTTGGAGTTGCATTTCTTTACTAAGAAAATGACCATAAAGATAGTCAAAAGAGACAGAATCCAAGTGTGTTTCTATGACACGCATAAAGGGCCAATATGCTAGTCCAAGATCATCCATGATGTGATTAACGAGATCGTCATCTACAAGAGGTCTGCCAAATGCAACTAATTGGTCAGGCATGAGTTTAGCCCGCTAAACATAGGTTGTGATTGAATCATTTCCACGTTAAAGATTGGCTAACTACTATTTGAGTTGCCTTATTTGTGCTTTAGAACTAGAAGCATATGCAGTGGCAAGCTTTTGTCATACTCCACATGCAGTATCAACACCAATAATTTGTTGGAGTAAAGATTTAGAGATTGAACTGACAATCCAACTTAAAACGATTTTGTCATTACAAAGCCAAAAGAGATACTCGGGGTTTGGTTTGTTATCCATCTGTGGTAATGGAGCAGGAAGAGAGCCATCAGCATGTCCCATTAAATTGTAGACAGGCAATAATGGAGAAAGTTGCATTTTCCATAAGAGATAATTAGTGAAATCTAGTTTCAATGGTAATTGGTGGGAAACATTTGGAAGGCTTAAAGAAATAGAGGAGAAAGGTGTGGTCGTGATGGTTGGAGCAACGGAGGAAGTGTTGGTGGTTTCAGTAGTCATGATTAAAAAAAAAAGCTTGCTTAGTTAGGAGACTTACAACTCTAATACCATGAAAATGTTATATATTATTGATTTCCACTGATCAAGTTTATGAATATTTACAAGTGTAAAGTACAACAATAAGGTAGCAAATTAAGCCTAAAGATATGGTCAACTACTATGAATGCAATTACTAAATCAATGACTTAATTGAGGTGTTGATAGAAAGAGAATAATGCTCAAGACAGATTTTCCGTATCAGAATAAGTTAATATATGGTAATAACACTATTGTTATATTCCTAACTTACGATGAGCAAATTAGGAACATGCACTACACATATAAATAAGTTGTTACAATTGTAAGAAGAGCATTATTTTTGTAATACCCATAATTACAAAAGATAAGCAACTTCTACTTATCTCTTAAAAGGCCAAAAGTTTTGGGTTATATGTTAGCCACATTAGTTCATAGGAATACCTACTTGTCTATTAAGTTTTCACGTGGAAGCTTACATGTCATAGATAAAAATATTTTCATGAACCAAATTAGGAAAATACTAACAAAACTAATATTTTGAATCGAGTTGTTAAGGTTATAAAAAGACTTAATTGAAAATTTTAAAAAGTTTAGCTCTAAATTAAAAATTTTCAAAATGTTTGACATTTTAGAATATTTTATCTCATTATATTGATATATGTAGCCACTATTGGTCTATTCACCATAATTATGATAAATATTCTATATTAATATAATTGATGAACTTGATTGTTTAAAGATGACTTTTCAAAATAATAGTTATTTTGAATTCATAAAGTTTGCTCTAATATATAATTAGCCTAAGATTAAAAGTGACCTATTAAGATTTCACATTAATGGAGCTAAATCATTTAATTAAGGACGAGCTAAAAATCCTAGTGTTATATTCCTAAATTTATGATAATTAGGAATAGGCACTATTTATATAAATAAGTAGTTATATCCCACTTATTCCCATAGATTCCACATTCACAATTAAATTTGTTCTTAATAATCTGAAATAATTGGTTTGGATTTATGTCATAAAATTTAGATTATATTTAACGCAAGCAACACTAACTAGAAAACTTCTTCATGCCAGAAGTCCCTCCTGCAATATAACCACATAGAAGTGTTATTCTAAAGTTTCAATATAATCAAGTAGGTGGGGCAATTTGTGATTTTCTGGCAATCAGTTTCAAGTCGCTGCTCCTTTCAGACACGAACACTTCCCTCGTTCGCGGATCTCCAGCAAGAATCCATGCTATGAGACCAAAAAAATGGAAACGTGTAGATCAGAGAAAGGAATTAGCACTTTTAAGTAAGCGGACAGACGTCAAATGATTTTTTGTTCAAGTCAAGCAGCTAAAGTGACTCGACACCAACCAGAATGATGTTTTACCCAATTTACGCTCTTAATCTGGGATGCCACTCCACGAAAAGAAGACACTAGATGAGAAGAAAAATACTATTGCCATAAAATCCTAATTCTTGCTTTAGGACCACAATACATTATCAATCTTTTAAAAATTAATCAGATTTTACTTAATTAATAGTGAAAATTTTGAATTGACTAATTTTAAATTTTAAATTTATTTTAATTTAATAAGTTTTTATTAAAAATTGATTAATTAGTTAATTTTTATAAATAAAAATTTCATAATTATTATTTATTAAACTTTAAATTTTCAGTAAATTTTTTTAAAAAAATTTTAAATTTTATTCAATATTTAATAATTTTATAACAAAATATTTTAAAAAATATTGTAACTTTTGGTCTGATTTTAGCGACATTACAAAGATTTTCAGTCGTGCTCGCAGAAGAAAAATGAAATTGTTAAATTTGTTCAGACGTTTCTCCAATCGGTCCAATGACCACAAATGCCTGACATTATTGTAATCCACGTCATCCTCTCGGTTGCACGCTGACGATAATAGCCTTTTCTTAGTACTCTTTCGGCAATGGCTTCCACTGCATGGACGTCAAAACCCACTCAATCCTCCACTTTGTTTGTTCTGATTTTCTTGTTTATCTCTTTCTCTCTTGTTCTTGTTTCTTTTGCCTTTCAGCGGTTGGTGAAGGGCCGACGTGGTGATCGGGAAGAGGAGTCTGGTGAGTTTGACGTCGACAGATGAGGTGTAGGTGGTACAGGAGAGGAGACACAGCCACATGTTTTCGGGGGTGTGAGGCGTGCGTCTCACCGCAACAAAACCCTGAGGTCATAGGTTCGACTCCCGCTGCCCCCACGGGATGCGCAGCGCCCCCCTACGGGATGTGGGTGTGACCAAACGGGATAATACCTGGCCGGTGAGGCTCCCGGCCCAAACCAGATACATTTATTAGATGATTGAATTTTTGGGAGTTGTTGAACTTAATTTTGGTTCCAATTTGAATATCAGGTGGTGATTGGACTCCTTATTTCAATCTCTCTGGCTCTCTCTCTATGGTCTTTATGATTTTTACCTATAATGTGAGATTTTTCCATCTTTTTAAGTTACTACCTTAAATTTGTCAACTTTTTGTTTGGCCTATCCATCCTTCTTCCTCAAAGCCAAGAATTATTTTTTCTTATGTTTTCACCTTTTCCTAAATAAATATTTCTTACCCTTTCTTTCTTATTATCTTTACAATTTTATACGAAGCATGCGTAGTCTATTATACAATTTCATATCATCTTTGGTTTGATATATCTAGTACTAACATAAATTACAAAATATCATAAAAGTTTACTTTATGTCTATTTGATGGTTGATAATACATGTAAATCAATCATTCTTTAATTTTCAAATTTTAAATTTAGGTGAAATAAATTTCTTTTTTGGGATGATTATTTTGCACCTAAGTACACAAGGAGTTTTAGCTTACTTGATGTCTTTTAAGATTAATATTTTATGTACTTTACTCTTTCTATTTATTTTTCTCTTCCCTTCTTTTCCTTTCTCTTTTGTTATGTGTGAAAATATGATAGGAAGATCTTATATTGTAGATTACAAAATTATATGTTTATTAAAGTCATCATATAAATTATAATTATAATTTATTCAACTTGCTATTTTTAATGCTACCTTAGTTCTTATCATTTTGGGTTATCTACTTCTTGGGTGCTTTGTTTTTATCATAATTTTGACTGCTTTGACTAGATATTCTAAGTTTTTAACAATGAAGAGATATTAAAAAAGTTGTTATACCATAGATTTTTTAGACTGTAGTATCTTGTATTAAAGTGAGTCTGATCTCACTAGCATTTCCTATGTTTATAATATATATGGACAAAAAATTTATCACGTATGTCCAGAGTTGATAAAAAGTTCTGACTTTATAAAGCTACAAGAGAACCCAGGACAACACTCCTCAATCTTTTTCATTACTTGCATTTTAATAATCTAATAGTTTATCATGCAACTTTCTAACAAATATATTGATTAATTAAATTTGTTTTTCAATACTCATTATTAGGCTTATGATAAATTATATTATAATGTTAATTTTTGCTAGTTGTTGAGAAATGATTGTTAATTCTAACCCTAAAATTAGGTTTCAATACTTTAATAGTAGATATTTCAAGTTCAAACCATACATGATATAGGAAGGTGGAGAGACATATTATTTTAACCTAAGATGGATGAGATAACCTTAGTTCATTTAAAGCTCAATGCTAACAAATTAGGCGTGAGAAACGTGAGATTTTACCTATACATGATATAGGAAGGTGGAGAGACATATTGTTTTAACCTAAGATGGATGAGATAACCTTAGTTGATTTAAAGCTCAATGCTAAAAGATTAGGTGTGAGACACATGGGGTTTTACCTATAAGTTCTTATAAACAAAATTTAAGATGGTAAGATACCACTACAAAATGATAATGATGTGAGGATGTTGATATAAACAATTAAACAATATTAAAGATAATGTATGAGTATTTAGATAGGGAGAAGTATCCCAAAATATACACACTAAATGACCCTACAGTAGATATTCTTATTGAGTTAATTAAGGATGATGATGGCTCAATGAAGACATTGAAGATGCGACTATAGTAGCCATTGAAGTAGCTATTGAGGCACCCTTCAAAGCAACCCTAAAGCATTAAATGATTTAGATGATCTAACATATAATGATAAAAAGTCAACATATATTAGTAAGTTAAGGTATTTAAGTGACGAAAACAAGGATGATATATTTGAATGTGATATGAATAAAGAATTATCTAATATAAGTCAGTAGTGTATGGGCATTTATAATAAAGAATTATCTAATACAAGTGAGTAGTGTATGCATGGGTGCTTCTAATGTTGATTTAGGGGATAATGAGATTGAAGTTGATGATGAAAATGTTGGTAACCTAAAAGGAAGTTCAGATGATGAGAGAAAGAATCCAAAATATCCCTACTTTAATGCTTCAATTTCAGACGATGGAAATTTTTTTTGAAGTAAGTAATGGTTTTGTATTATATATTAAAAATCAAAGGCCAAGAATTATCACAAAGTGCAAAAAGAAATATAGGTGGATAATAAATGCAAACGTGACATAAAACAAACATGCATTTTGGATCAAGACATTCTAAAACACTAATTTTGTGGTAAAACTTTTGACACTAAGAAGATTAGTTACCAGCAAATTACTAACAAATACATGTCACACTTTAAAGATAGTCCTAGATGGAATATTTTAAGGTTAAAAACGGTTATTTTACAAGATCACCAATAAGAGATCTCATACATTAGACTTATAAACCCAAGAGACATGCCTTGAATTTAACCAAACTATATGATATCGTATTGCATGTGATGTCATGTAACACGTTTACATGATAACACATAAAGGGAAGAGTTTAGGACTTCTGAATTTTGGTTGACTTTTCAACTCTAAACTAATCTCAAGCATTGGGAGAACTTGGTAGCTACCAAGACTGCTTGGAGAAATGACTCAAGTCACAGTTTTTGTTTTCAAGCCTTTGTGATTAATTGGTACGAGGTACATCTAATGACAATTTTTTTCTTCTAAAAAATGATGATAGGGTAAATTTTCGCTTATGTTTCTTCATTCAATGGTTGTGAGAAAATTTGGTTTGTAATTTACGAGATTTCAATTAAGGTTAGCAATTTAAAGAGGGTCTAGTTAGGGGGATTTAATTAAGCATAGCCGTGTATTTGGGAGTATGGATACATTTATTAGATGATTGAATTTTTGGGAGTTGTTGAACTTAATTTTGGTTCCAATTTGAATATCATGTGATGATTGGACTCCTTATTTCAATCTGTCTCGCTTTCTCTCTATGGTCTTTATGATTTTTACCTAATGTGAGATTTTTCCATCTTTTTAAGTTATTACCTTAAATTTGTCAACTTTTTGTTTGGCCTATCCATCCTTCTTCCTCAAGGCCAAGAAATTATTTTTCTTATGATTTCACCTTTTCTTAAATAAATATTTCTTACCCTTTCTTTTCTTATTATCTTTTCAATTTTATGCGAAGCCTGCATAGTTCTATTACACAGTTTCATGTCATCTTTGGTTTGATATATCTAGTACTAACCTAATTTACAAAATATCATGAAAGTTTACTTTATGTCTATTGATGGTTGATAATGCACGTAAATCAATCTTTCTTTACTTTTCAAATTTTAAATTTAGGTGAAATAAATTTCTTTTTTGGGACGATTATTTTTCACCCAATTGATAGTCAGCTGCAAAAAGAGTTTTAGCTTGTTTGACATCTTTTAAGATTAATATTTTACATACTTTACTCTTTCTATTTATATTTCTCTCCCCTTCTTTTCCTTTCTCTTTTGTTATATGTGAAAATATGAAAGGAAGATATTATGTTGTAGATTACAAAATTATATGTTTATTAAAGTCATCATATAAATTATAATTATAATTTATACAACTTGCTATTTTTAACGCTACCTTTGTTCTTGTCATTTTGGGTTATCTACTTCTTGGGTGCTTTGTTTTTATCATAATTTTGACTGCTTTGACTAGATATTCTAAGTTTTTAACAATGAAGAGATATTAAAAAAGTTGTTATACCATAGATTTTTTAGACTGTAGTATCTTGTATTAAAGTGAGTCTGATCTCACTAGCATTTCCTATGTTTATAATATATATGGACAAAAAATTTATCACGTATGTCCAGAGTTGATAAAAAGTTCTGACTTTATAAAGCTACAAGAGAACCCAGGACAACACTCCTCAATCTTTTTCATTACTTGCATTTTAATAATCTAATAGCTTATCATGCAACTTCTAACAAGTATATTGATTAATTAAATTTGTTTTTCAATACTCTTTATTAGGCTTATGATAAATTGTATTATAATGTTAATTTTTGCTAGTTGTTGAGAAATGATTGCTAATTATAACCTTAGAATTAGGTTTCAATACTTTAATAGTAGATATTTCGAGCTCAAACCATACATGATGTAGGAAGGTAGAGAGATATATTGTTTTAACCTAAGATGGATGAGATAACCTTAGTCGATTTAAAGCTCAATCCTAAGAGATTAGATGTGAGAAACATGGGATTTTACCTTTACATGATATAGGAAGGTGGAGATACATATTGTTTTAACCTAAGATGGATGAGATAACCTTAGTTGATTTAAAGCTCAATGCTAAGAGATTAGGTGAGAGAAATATGGGAATTTACCCATACATGATATAGGAAGGTGGAGAGACATATTATTTTAACCTAAGATGGATGAGATAACCTTATTTGATTTAAAGCTCAATGTTAAGAGATTAGGTGTGAGAAACATGGGATTTTACCTATAAATTCTTATATAAAAAAAGTTAAGATGGTAAGATACCACTACAAAATGATAATGATGTCAGGATGTTGATATAAACAATTAAACAATATTAAAGATAATGTAGGTGTATTTAGATAGGGAGAAGTATCCAAAAATATACACACGAAATGACCCAATAGTAGATATTCTTATTGAGGTAATTAAAGATGATGATGGCTCAATGAAGACATTGAAGATGCCACTGTAGTAGCTATTAAAGTAGCCATCGAGTCACCCTTCAAAGTAACCCTAAAGCATTAAATGATTTAGATGATCTAACATATAATGTAAAAAGTCAACATATTTTAGTAAGTTAAGGTATTTAAGTGACGAAAACAAGGATGATATATTTAAATGTGATATGAATAAAGAATTATCTAATATAAGTCAGTAGTGTACAGGCGTTTATAATGAAGAATTATCTAATATAAGTGAGTAGTGTATGGGTGCTTATAATGTTGATTTAGGGGATAATGAGATTGAAGTTGATGACGAAAATGCTAGTAACATAAAAGGAAGTTCAGATGATGAGAGAAAGATTCCAAAATATCCCTACATTAATGCTTCAATTTTAGACGATGGAAAAAAATTTTTGAAGTAAGGAATGGTTTTGTATTATATATCAAAAATCAAAGGTCAAGAATTATTGCAGAGTGCAAAAAGAAATATAGGTGGAGAATACATACAAGTGTGACGTAAAATAGACATGCATTTTAGATCAAGACACTCTAAAACACTAATTTTTGCGGTAAAACTTTTCACACTAATGGCCTGTTTGGTACACTGGAATAGAATGACTATTCCTAATATATTCCTAACTTATTCCTAAACCTATGTTTGGTTAAAAAGAGAGTTAGGAATAACTAATCTTAGGTAAAAGCTATTCTTCAAATTTGAAGAATAGCTAAACCTCACCCCAACCTATCTTTAACTAATCAATGAATAGCTAAACCTATCTTTTTCTTCTTCTTCTTCTTCTTCTTCTTCTTCTTCTTCTTCTTCTTCTTATTATTATTATTATTATAACAAATAATAATAATAATAAGGTTAATAATAAATATAATAATAATAATAAGGTTAATAATAAATAATAATAATAAAAAATAAATAATAATAATAAAATAAATAAATAAATAACAAATA
>JAOTIZ010000004.1:4868491-4880927 GCA_027123425.1 Erythroxylum panamense | reverse complement strand
CCATTGAAATCATTATTGACTGTATGTGATGATTGGCTTCCGCATAGTGTGTGTTTGTGTTTTCAAGAAAAAAATATGTATACTAACTTATGAATGATTGAGTGCTTTAGCACGCCACCCTCGCGGGGCACGGACTCGGATATCACCATCGATGTCAGGTTCGAGTCTTGCGGGAGTGGGGAGTTACACCCTCTCCCACTGCTTGTCTAGCTTGTCTATGAGGTTTTGGGAGAGAAGGATGCTTCCTCATTGAGCCCCAACGACTGGTGTGATGTCTCCATCTTCTACTTCAACTTGATCCTCGTCATGCCAACCCTGTGACGTCGCGTCATCGCCCTCTACATGGCCCCCTGTGACTGCTGCAATGCAGGACGGTTTGGGCTGGGAAGAATCGTCCTCTCGTTTACGCGTCTGTCCCTTCTTTGCCAGGTGACCCTCTGGGTCTAAGGACTCCATAGTCCCACAAAACATCGCCCTTGCCCAAAGCGAAGCACATGTTCACTAGATCGCACGAAGAAACAACGAAACAAACCTGTCACCTTTTCTCACTCAAGATTTTCTCTCACTAGACTTTCTCTCACTTCTTCATGCAATTGCTTTTCTCGTTAAACTCCCCTATATGAACTTTCTACTAGCCACGTCAATGTTCCTACATACCCTAGTGGGCGTAGTCGATTACACTAACACAGTCCTACCAACCAGAAAGTTGGCTCATTTTTTATCCTGCTAGTCGCCTTTGCACCATGTTAGAGAGCTCTTCATTCATAGCCTTAATGACTCGTTTGTGTAGCATAAGAACTCCCACATATTTCCCCCAGTTACACATTAGCTGCATTCTTAATTTGGAGGAGATGATAAACTTTTTTTGTCTTGGAGTGTTAGGTGAGAGCCACACCCGAGATTTCTCAAAGCTAACCCTCTTATTTGACACTTCACAGAATTGATGCAAACAACCCAACATAACCTCATCCTGAGTTTCCAATTCTCACCCATAAATAGGAGGTTATCACTAAAGTACGTGTGTGAAATTAAAAGGCTTAGTGTCCTTGTTCTAATTAGCTTCCAGTTTCCATCACTAACTAGTTGCATTATTAAATGACTCATTTTCTCAACACACGAGACAAATAGAGAAGGGGACAATGGTCCATTTGGATCTCCCTGTTAAGACTGAATTCGAGTTTCTTATATCCATTCTAAAGTATAGAGAAAGAGGTGGAAAAGGCTAGATTCATAACCAAGTTAACAATGTTAGCGGAGATGTTGGATTGGAGCAAAACCTAGTGTTGAAAGCCCCACCAAAGCTTGCTCTAGGCTTTCTCCATATCCAATTTGATGATCATAAAGCTCTTCTTGACCCCTCGTTGCCTAAATGTGTGGACTCTCTCTTGCATTTATATAATGTTGTCGACACCTAACTTCCTGATGATGAAGCTACTCTGATTATTGCTAATCAATCCATCTATCCATGGTTTGATCCATTGGACCAACACCATGGAGATAGCTTTTAGAGCTACATTACATAAAGCAATAAGCCTTAAATGTCCTTTCTTTATTTAAGAGGGGCTAGATGCCTCTTAAACAAAGAGATGTCCAAAATTTTCTCATTACACGAATCACTAAGAGTATAAATAGAATTGAAATCAAATCTCCCTCATTTATTACATAAATATCCAAAATCTTTAGGATATTTCCAAGATTGATCTTAGATAAAATATATATAGAATCCAATCCTCCTTCATTTCTTGGTAGTTTCTTCATATTTTTTCTATTTTTTATTCTCTTCTATGCTATTTTATATAGATCATTTGCAAGTTATGCGTGATACAAAGTTCATGATGCAAAACTTGCAAAACTCATTTAGTTCATCATTGGAACAATTGGTAAAGTTGATCCTTTGTGATCATAAGATCACAGGTTCAAATCACGAAAATAATATCTTTTTAAAAATATAAAGAGAAGGTTGCGTACATTATGACCCTCTTGAGCCTTTAGCCTTCTGCACTGGTTAAGTTGATTTTCTATTATAGTATAATATTTGTTCAACTCATCAGAAATAGATATCTTCAAAATCTAAGAATCAAATGATAACTATCATTTCTTATTGAATGAATCGATCGACTTGCTATCGAACATTGATTTTGGACTATAAAATTTTCTTTAAACGATGGTTGACAATATACTTTGAATCAAAATCGAGGGAAGTATTGTCAAATTGTTTCCACCAACTTTTTACTCCAATTGATATTCTTTTATAATTAAAATTTCGAATTCAGAAGAAAATGTACATTCTTTTCTTTATATATTAAATTCAATATTAATATAGGTTATATATAAATTTTATTTAGAAATTTTGTTTTCAATAAATTAAAGAACCTATATTACTGATATGTTGTGTATCTTACTATTCCTGTTCATCCTTTCATTATATTCTTTCTCAATTGTCTGTTAACCTTAAAGTTGTAACATCCACATACTCCCTAAGAGAATATACAGGTGCCATACAAAACAGAACTAAACAATCCATAGCATTCCATACATTTCATTTATTCTTGACAACAGTTAACCTTATACACATTGTATAAATATCATAATACATGCTTTAAATTTTTATATCTAACCTGTATTATAGTTATTACAAACTATATACACAAAAAACAAAAAGGGTCTCATTATAATGAGTACAACCCAAAAACGTATTGAAAATTTCCAAAACAAAACATCTTCTTCTTGGTCACTGTGGTTGTCTTTGTCCCAGTCTTTAAACCTTCTTATCACAACCTACACAGAGGCAAAACCATCGTGCTAAACATTTAGCTTAGTGGGGAACAACTAAATAAGATATAAACTGGCGACTGTCTCTAACAGTCATCTAGTATTCACATGTACAGAATCAGATCATATCACAAGCGATCTTTAATTGTTCATATTAAAGAGTAATCCAAACATTATGTGTCTCAAAATGGAATATGATTCATCAATACAGAACAAAACATTTAAATATCAAAACAGAATGTATAAGTATCAGAACAGGATATAATACTTTCATATCAAAATATAACTTTTATCAAATCAAGATATATCTTGTATCAAATTAGAACTTATCTTGTTTTATAATAGAACTCAAAACCTCAGAAGAGGATATCATCATATCAGATTAGAACATAACTTGTAACAAATTAGAGTTATTTGTGTCAGACAAAATTTAACTTGCATCAAAGTGGATCATATATCATAACACAAACAGATTAGCCTGCTAGTCCTTTTTACATAAGTGGATAGCGGGACCAGAACAAAAGATACCATAATTGGTATCACAGAACAGAAGAGACTTATGTCTCAAAATCAAGGGACACCGTAGTGTCGATAAGCAGAAGACACCAGAGTGCTAATAATCAGAGAACATCGTAGTGTAAATAATTAGGGGACACCTTAGTGTGAAGTTACAAGAGTGGCTGCAAACCCTTCTAGGCATGCCTATTTATCCACAACTAAGATTTGACAGTTTTAAAACGAAACATTTTACATTTCAGAATCACTTGACAATGAAATAATGCATAAGTATGAATTTATCTTATTATGCTCAAACTGAATATATTTATTCACACTTGAACGAACTCATTATGCCTTGTGAATTTAAGCATTTGCATCAATATACCAATGAAACATTACGTAATTATATTTTACATGTACTCACCAAAATTCCCAATTCACAAACATTCATAACTAGCACATCACTTATAACCTTTAAATCACATTTGTGTTTATAAGTATACTTCATTTCTTTAATAACTTATAAATTCCAAATTAGATACTTGTAATTAAAATAACACCTTTCATAAGTTGTTACCTCAATTGAAAATCTAAAACCTATTTAACCTTTAACCAATTAATCTAATCTCAAATTAGGTTCATTACAAGCCCTAATCAACTTCAATTATAATAATGTAAGATATATTATCCTATTATGATTCAACAATTACATAAAACAAAGATTACCATGTTAAGGCCTTGCCCACGATCGTGACAGAAACTAATGCATCTGCTCATGATTGTGGGATGAGTGCCACGATCGTGGACTACCCATTTTCCTGCAAAGTCCAGATCCAAGCATCTTCTTCCAAATTTCAAAACACCAATATGACAATCCCTAAATCATGCTTCAAATATACTTCAATTACATGCCAATTCCTCATCAATTTCATATCTAATTTCAACTCAAAATTACTCATTTGGCGACTCACAAGCCATTGTTTTTCATGCAACAAAATCCACAGCAAAATCCATCAAACAAGCATCATGTTCTAGACCTTATTATATCATCAATTCCACACATATTTCATTCCAATTCAAGTAACATAGAATTCATGTTACAACATGCCATCAAGTTAGAATTCCCTTACCTAATTAACTTCAAGTTCGTTCTTCAACGAACCAACCAAACCAGCCCTTCATGCAATCAATACACTTCCAAAATTTAGGTAGGTGTAGGATGATCTTAACACCCAAAAGATAGCAGCATAGAAGATAGCTTGAGGTAACTTCTTGACACAGTATATGGCAAGGAGTTTAGTGTGATAATACATTAAAATTAAAGTAAAATTTAGAGCAAGAAGAGGGGATGATTTCGGTAGACTGAAGCAAAAATGAAGACTGCAGAAACTTCCTTGCAAGTTCCAAGTTACTAAGTACGATCCATTAAACCAAAAAATCAAGACATATATAATTCACATTCAATTCATATCACAATTTTAACTCTTATCTCATTTATTTTCATGGACATGTATCATTCCAACTAAGGTGTAATTAAAGGCCTTACAAGAGTAATTCATATAAATAAATGATAGTAAAAACTAGGCTATAGAACTTACATTTGAACCTGCTTTAAGTTAGGATGATTAATCAACGAATCTTGAGGCACCTGGTCTACTTTTCTTATGTTTATTTTTGGTTTACTATTGTATATAAGTTATATCATAACATCTTATAAATCTTTTAAGTTGTAATTACATTGCATTACATAAAGTTATGGTTGTATCAAATCATCTTAGTTTAGATAACATCATATACAATATGGCCATTTAGTTTAGATTAAATCAATTACAAATTGATTCATCTTATCTTAATTTATGTATAAATATAGCATACATTGTATAACAAACACGTTAGAAAACCAATACATTATACTATACTTCAAACTTCTTAGCTTCAATTCTTTTTTTCATGGTCCCAAAGCCCATCTGAGCTAAGTCTCAAATTTTTTTTGTTCACCTCTGCTACATCTACCATCCATAATCACATCCCTACTACATTGCTATACACAACACATTAAAATGCAGACTACTAACATGTTACCAGACCTACTATAGCCAGCCCAATTCACACTTCCACCAGCCCAACCCCTACATTCCAACTCAATTAAACCATTCACACCCATATCCCAATTCCACTTTCTGACCCAAATCTAATTCCTAACCTTTAAAGTGTCAAATTAGCAAAACATTTGGTCACATAGCCGCTATTTATCGTTTTTGCTACACGCAATCTTGAAATAAATTTTTCAATCTTTCCTTTGACCCCCTCACAAATTCAACCTGCCTTCTCTACATTACACACTAATCCTCTACCAAATTTGTCCCCCTATTCCCCCAACGAAATTACAAAATGGCTTCTAAATACTTGTGCTTCTTCCCATATGACACCTAACAATCATATTGTCGACTCCACTCAATCATATCACAGTACTGACCAAGTAGTTGTCAGTAATGGTACTACTTTTCCTATAAGTTCTAAATATTCCTTATCTTTTCATATAAATCTTCGAACATTACATTTAAATAATGCTCTCATTATGCCTAACCTTATTGCTAATTTACTTTCTGTTGCTCAATTTATTAAAGACACTTCCTATTTAAATGAATTTAATTCCTCTAGTTATGTTATGAAGGACCTTTCCACCAAGATTCCACTTCTTAGGGGAAACATCCACAATAATCTCTACCCTCCCAAGGTTCATATCAATTTCACAAATCTTATGGCTTTTGCGGTAAAACGTACTTCTTCACACCTCTAGCATCAAAGTCTTGGTCATCCATGTTTGCAAATTTTTTCCAAATTATTTACGTTTGATTTAGTGTCTCGTACTAATCTTCATTGTAATTCATGTCTTCAAAGCAAAAGTTGCCATCTTTCTTTACCTACATCTCCTATAGTACTTACTGCACCTCTTTAACTAATTCATTGTGACATTTGGGGACCATCATCTATGTTATCACTTTCCAGTTCAAGATATTTTATAATTTTTATTGATGATTTTAGTCACCACCCTTGGATTTTTCTTTTAGATTGTAAGTCTCAAGCATTACAAAAATTTCAAAATTTCAAAATCGCAGCTAAGAACTTATTCCCAACAAAAATCAAAATGTTTCAATATGATGGAGCTTTCTAACTCATCAAATGATCATTTGCTACTTTTCTCACCACTCACAGTATTTCTTATCCTCATATCCCACAACAAAATGGTGTTATTGAACATAAAATTCATTACATAACTGAAATAGGAATCACTCTTCTTGTTCATAGCTCTCTTCTAAAGAGATTTTGGTACGAAACCTTTTTCACTATTGTTGACCTCATAAATTTTTTACCATCATCTAACTTACATTTCAAATATCCACAAGAAATGTTGTTCAATTCTTCTCCCAGTCTTAATCATCCTCTTGTTTTTGGTTGCGTATGCTACCCTTTCCTTGCTCACATTAGAACTGACAAACTCACACCTAAATCCATCTTATGTGTATTCCTAGGTTCTACCTCTAATAATAAATGATACACATGTTTTGATCCCTCCATAAATAAAATTTATCTTGTCCGACATATTAGATTTCTTGAAAATCAAGTTCCTAAACTCCAACCAATCTCCTCTTCCTCTTCTACCACTTCTCTATCTTTACCATTACAAATTCAATTATCATGTACTTCGTTACCACTATCTAGTTCTCCCTTCTCACTGGTCTTGACTACTTCTGCCTCACTCATGCCTCCTATACCCTCTTTCCTTCCTATTCCACTTGTTCCTCATCCATCATCCTCTTCTTCTCATCCAATGGTCACTCGCATTCAGGACAACACTTGACCATTAAAATCTTTTCTTCGCTATATTACTTATAACACCACTATTCTTACTTCTTTTGATTTAGATCCTACTTCTTTCACTCAAGCAAACAAATTTTCTCACTGGCAACAAGTCATGCTTGATGAGTTCAAAGCTTTCTGTCCTAATAATACTTAGTCCCTTAATCCCCCCTCCAAGTGCGAATATTATCAACTATAAATGGGTCTTCCGTATAAAGTTTAATCCAATGGTTTCTTAAATCACTATAAAGCTCGCTTAGTAGCTAAAGGCTATCATCGGTCACCTGGTCTTGATTATACTAACATATTTAGTCCAATTGTCAAACCAACCACCATTTGTCTCATTCTTACATCTATCTTAGCTAAAAACTAGTCTATTTGTCAATTTGATGTAACAATACTTTTCTCCATTGCAATTTACAAGAACCTATTTTTATGCAACAACTACCTGGTTTTATTGATCCTCATCATCCTCATTATGTGGGTGATCTACAAAAAGCTATTTATGGTCCTAATAAAGCTCCTAAAGCTTGATTTCACCGCTTAAGTCATAAAGTTGATGACCTTGGGTTCACTTCCTCCAAAGTTAATACATCTCTTTTTATTCACTCCACATCAACTCACACCACCTTTCTCCTTGTTTATATGGAAGATATCATGGTTATTGGTTCTTCATAACAATTTATTCAAACCATCATTGGTACTCTTTAACATGCTTTCACCATAAAAATATATAGGATCTCTTCACTACTTTCTTGGCATTGAATCCGCATTTACACCCACTGGCCTTCTTTTTATATAATCTAAATACACTCATGACCTTCTTCATCACATAAACCTTGACTCTTCCAAACCTATCTCCACACTTATTACCCCTCTCTACCGCTTTCCAAAAATCATAGCCTTCCTCTTTCCAATCCTACTAATATTGTAGTATTGTTGAAGCACTTCAATATCTTTGTCTAACCAGACCTGATATCCAATTTGTTAACAAAGTTTCACAATTTTTACATTGTCTTATTGATGTTCATTGGACTGTGGTTAAATGTATTCTTTAGGTTCTACCCTTGCCTTATGGCCTACAATTAAGCAAACCTTCCACCTTAACCATCGCTGCTTACTCTAATGCTGATTAGGCTAGGTGTCATGATGATCGTTAATTTACATATGGTTATTGCATTTTCTCTGGCTCCTTTTTAATTTTTTAGAGTTCTAAGAAATAACCTACTGTGGCTAGATCTAGCATTGAAGCAAAATACATTAGCATTGCTCCACTAAACTATGTTGGTTTAATTCTCTATTTGGTGAGCTTGGATTCTTTGACATTAAACCACTTTTGTACTGTCAACATAGGCATTACCATTCTTACTGTAGATCCCATCTCTCATGCTTGTACCAAACATATTATATACATTTTGTTCATAATTTGGATGTGATGAAATTTATGTTCATAGATCATATATCAGCTTTTCACCAACTTGCTGACATTCTCACCAAACCATTGGATTTTACTCCGTTTTTTATGTTACGTCACAAGCTCAATGTTCTTTCAAACATTAGCTTGTAGGGGGAATGATAACAAAACATCTTCTAAATCTTTTTTTATTGTAATTACATTAGATAAACTCATCCTTATGTCAATTCATCTTAGTTTAGATAACATCATATATAGTTTAGATAACATCATTTACAATCCAATCATTTAGTTTAAATTGAATTAATTGTACTCAATTTGTGTATAAATATAGTATATGTTGTAAACAAAACACACAAAAAACAATACTACATTATACTCTACTTTTAACTTCTCAACTATATTTATTTTTTTCAATAAGAAATGATTCTTGATTCATATTTAACTGTGAGCAATCTATGTTTATATCTCATATATTTCACTTTTTGGACATTTACTGAGTTTTCCCGTCATCTTTTTGGAAAAACCAGCTCCATGATGGTAAAGTCTCATCTTGTTTGTTCGCCAAAGTTACAATAGTAACATTTAAACTTTCAAAATGCCTAAGGATTTCGAAATGATCTTCCAATTTTAGGGAGAATTTGCAAAACTCTGTTTTCTTCGAAAATTAAATTGAAACCTTTCATTTTGGGTCAATGGGACACCTAAAAATTTTACTTAACTAGTAGGGCTCTTAATCTAATTGAAATTGTGATTGAGGACTCTAGTCGTACTATAAAAGGATTTCTCAACCTTAATTCCCACATTAATTAAAAGTGACCTGAAAGAAAGGAGAAGAATACAGCTAGAACAAGAGGATGCATTGGATCAAAATGAGGTCTATTATATAGTAGTGGTAGTGGACTAGAGTTGTTAGATGTCTCTTTCAAAAAAGAATAGCCTGATTTGAGTCGAGAAATCTTGTTAAGACTAAACTCAATTAATATGCATTAAAGACGAGCTTAATGAATAACTACTAAAAATGCAATGGTTCCACTGGTCAAATAGTCTCATGAGCTAGCCAATATAGTAATGAATAAGAAAAAGAATAGACTACCACAATCCCAACTTTACCGGCATTCTTATAAAAGCGAGCATGAGAAGTTTAGCCTAATTTTTTTGTTCATAGGTGAACTTGATAACGCATATTTAGTCTTACCGATATAGTCCTATTGATTTATTTTTGATTGGAGAATCAAGCAACAGAACCTGATTAATTCTACTTAACTAAGCCTCATGCTCGTTTAAGGAGGGGGTTTGCTTTATCCAACTCCTTTTTAATAACAAGACAGAAACCTTTGACTAGACATTCATTAGTTTTTAATGAAGAATGAAGAATGCCCTTCCTTAGAAAGCACCTGCTACTATTAAAGGGAAAAGCGTGACTTTTCTAACAATAAAATGCTTATCTATTATATTAGTAAAGCCTAAAATCAGCCTCAATTGGTTTTTTCTTTGCATTGCATGTGTTTGCACATTATTACATTAATAGAATACACATATATAAAGCCTTTCCTTGAGTTTTCAGTAAGGGGTGGTTCGTCTATATTTATAGTAATAGGAAGGAGCATTTTTAGTAAGGCCCACGCTATGTGCTTTTTGCTTCCCTAAAATTGAATTATCGGTAAAGACTTGCCCTTTGTTTCGATCAGAATGAGTCACCGAGACCCCAAGACATTGGCTTCCACCAACAGTGGACTATTAAGAATTGCATCCCATGCATATTCTACTTTATAGCCTGCAACAAATTCAGCTTCTGCTTATACAATATCAAACAGAGTTTGATTAGTTTCTAGTAGACAAGAAATGAGGAATATAACCAATACAGGGAACAAAGGAATACAAATCATATATGCTTTTGTGTCATGGCAATTTCACTCGAACTACGAAGACCTATATATATTAGTACAATATACCGGGGTCCCTAACTAGAACCACACTTACAAGTTTCCTAGTTTGTGGCTTATTCACGCTTTTTGAGGGGTTATTAGTGATTCAACATAGGAGAGAAGGTGACTAAACTGCATACTTTCCTCTTCATAGCATTTTCGTAGTGAGTAGGAAGCGCCTATCAAGCAAAGGTTAAAAAAAAACATAATTGTTTCCTTTTCAGTGCCTGCCTTTAGTTTAGGTGTTGGGGCAAGCCGTAAGAATCAAAGTTTAGGTTGGCTCCCTACTCTATTTCGGTCAACATCCTACTCTTGAGGAACTGGAGTCCTAAAGTGAACTACTTATTATTGTGTTTCCCCAAAAAAAGTTTTGGTGAAGAACATTATAATATTTTGAGGAAGGGAAAGCATGGTTGACAAGTTACTTTCAAGGAGGGACGACTGGACTGGAGTGCTTTCATCAAATGATGCATGTGGACGAAGCCATTCTGGCTGCTCGATTTAACCTTGCCTAGTTAAAAAGAGATTCACGTAAAGACTATTGTTTTGTTATGAATCTTTTTATATGTTAGTTAGAGGGGGTGAGCTTTCCTATGGTAGTCCTACTACAGTCTCTAACCGTCCATTGTGTCTCTTCTTGGTTTAGCCTAAGAAATGAGGAATATAACCAATATAGGGAACAAAGGAATATCGGACCATAACTTACCTTAGGACAATATTTTTTAAGCATTCAAAACTTCCTTCTTCTTTCGAGTTAGAGAAATGGAATAGGCCTCTAGTAGCAAAATAGATTACGACTCCCTTATAAAAAACTTAATTCAATAAGGCATAAGAAAAAAAAAAAGACAAAAAGGGTGGAAATAGCAAAGAATCATTGAAGATGATTGCCAATTGACTATTTCTAATCTAATTACATAAGTAGCAAAGTAAGAATGACCAAGGTTTTAGGCTTAGGCCAAAGCACAAGGAAGCATAGTGTCATTTTAGAAATGTGTAATAAAATGAATTGTGAGATGCTTTTTGATAGTTTTGACCAAGAATTATGATTAATGGTATGGTTAAAGGATTTTGTCTAGCATCGGGTTCTATTATGAGGAACAAAGTTGAATTTCAATCATTTTCTTGAAAGTGGGGAGAGTTAGGACTGAATCCAATCCTTTATATTCTAATAAAAAAAGAAAATCAACTTCAAAGAGGCAGCAGTCGTAAGATCGACAAATGTAGTCTACTCACAGTCCATAGCTTGCCTTGCTTTTTATAGACCTAAAATGATTGGTGAAGCAATAATCTTCTTATTAATAGAACTTAGAAATCTCCGTATTAGCGGTCTTCCATTATAGCCAATTTGGTTTGATCAAAGGGTATACTTTTTTAATAATATTATAAAGTTTTAAATTTTTAGGAATCATTAAATTGATAATATTAAAAAATGAGTTAATTTAAGTTCAAAATATTAAATTCAAAATTCTACAGTCAACTTTAATTATATCAAATTATAAAAATATGTAATATTTAAAATTTAAAATAATTTTTAGATTAAATAACTTGTTTTAAGGAATACATATGGACGGATCATTGATAACATTCTTGGGTTAAATTGTTACGAGTATATTTGAGCCCATAGAGAAACATCAGGTAAGCCCAGCTAAGAGCAATATAATGGCTGGCTCTGGTTTATTTTGTTGGAAACTGAGCCAGTTAAAGTGAAACGTTGACCAGGCATTTGTGCTCTTTCCCAATACAGAATCTTCCTAGTTGGAAGTTGGGACATATTTAAAATAGACTTAAATTAAACAAAAGTCTCAGGGCCCGTTTGGTTTCACTTCTGTTTTTCTGTTGTTGTTTTTAGTTTCTGTTTTCTGTTTTTGGTTTTTGTTTTTTTGCTTAAAAAAATAAAAACCTGTTTGATTGAGATTTGTAATATAAAAACTGAAAATAAAAACCTGTTTGGTTGAGATTTCTA
>JAOTIZ010000004.1:4830740-4846932 GCA_027123425.1 Erythroxylum panamense | reverse complement strand
GCTCTCATTGTTATAGTGAAATACTCAGTCGTCTCCAAACTGGACGTAGGCATTGCCGAACCAGTATAAAAATCTTGATGTTCTTTTGTTTCTGTTTTATTTTTACTCCGCACTTATTCACGTTTCTGCACAACATAGAGAATAATATTAAATTAACTATATTACACAATTTGATCAGTACGGGTTTGGTGTCAGTTTCATGGAAATTTATTTACTTGATGTTTTATAATAATAAAATTTTACAATAATTTTTTTATATTTAGATTGAATAAATTTTGAAGTACATACAATAATTAATTTATCACATATTTTTAAATAAATTATTTAATAAGTCAATAATTTAAAATAAAATATGTAAACGTTAAATTATAATGGGTTGAATTGGAGCTGAATGAGAATGATTCCTCCCACTATTATTTTATTGGTAAGTGCTTATAAAAGTAACAAAAGAGGATCAATCGTGGGATTTTGACGTTGAAGTATAATGTAGAAACACGTGATTTATTTTGAGCGGTCGACTCACTATCATCATAACAACTGATTTTAGTACTTTGGCATTCAAGTCTTGGGGTGGAAAGACAATGGATTTGACGTTTAATGTTCGATTTGAGTATGCTTCAAATACAGTTTGGAAGTATAATCAAGGCATAGAATACCCAAAGCCGGGCGTGGGCAGTGTGAGGGGCAATGAACCTAGCCAAAGCAAAGTCATTACGCATGACAAGAAGGATAGTAGTTATTATGTGCCAAATTAAGCACGTGATTTAATGTGGGGCAACCAAAGTCAATAAAGCATTTTGGCCTGACTTTTAAACGCTCAAATCTTCCTCACTCTCGCATTGTTTAATGTTGACAGTGTGTGGCAGGGCTCTAGAATCTTAAAACTCCCACAGTGTACTTTAAATACAGCCAAGACCCACAACTATAAGATAAGTAGGAGTGACCTAAATGATTTTAACATCTTATTTAAGACTCTCTCTTTTAGAAAGTTTTGTGTTCGAATCATGCTAAATGAGGAAAAGTAGGAAATATTTCTGTTGATGATCCTTTAATTTTTTGGGTAAAGCTTCTTAATTGGATCAATTACGAATGTCTTGCTTTCAATGGTAGTGTAAAAATTGGAGCCACTAGGGAACCCAGGAGCTAATAGGGATCTAATATTGAGCAGGATTAACTGATCAATCATCAGTTGAACAATCAAATATGTGAAGACTTCTTGTGCGCAGAAATATACAGACTGCGTAAAAACCTGAAAGATCTTGAAGTTTTAGATTTACATTCGCTAAGATTTTTGAGATGGGATTTTAGAGACTTAGGATTAGCTCGACTAAACCGAGATATCTAATGTAATAATAATTAAAAAAGAGACCCACAATTATAGCATGCGCCTAATTCGAACCTTGTAGCGTGTCTCTGACTGTACAAATATTGGTTTGCGTCGTTTTTCACCTGCGTCTAGAGGAAAAGAGTCACAAGCCACCTTATCATGTCAATGAGTGTTTTGAATCTTTTGATAACATCCGCCAACTTTTCCTAGCATATTGTGTTTCACGTGCTTTTCTCATCTTCACAAATGGATACAGAAGAAACCTAAATACCAACAAGAGTCAACTACCATTCGATTTGAATCGATTGCATTATTCTTTCCACATCGTAATTTCGAATACCAATTAACCCAATTCACTATACATAATTTCAGGTTTTAATACATTACATTGTTAATAAAAAAAAAATCAAGGCTTCAAAGTCCTTATTAAATAAATAATTGTAAACATTTTAGTTTTCAAATTGATTTTACTGAAAACTAATTATGATAAATGATGCTCTCTAATATTCTTACATTACTCAAAGTCCTTAGCTGCAGTATTCAATTGAAACGAGTATCGAGTTCATACGCCATGGTCGGCTAACTCATCATCGTATGAAAGGCCAAAGCTTTGATTATTGGCGTGAACTTTGACTGTAGTGATCGTTAATTTCTTAAGAAAATTGCATGCGCACGAAGTTATTCTGTTTGGAAGTTGGAACCCTTCTATACTTTCAACTTGTTTTAAAGTACTCCTGAACTCCCTAAACAGTCGCTTGGAAACTCCTCAACTCCGCCTATAAGTTATACGACGGAAGGTTAAGTTTTATTTTATGTATATCAGGTACAACTAATAAAGTATTGATTGACAAAATAAGCTTAAGTATATCATTAATAGCACACGTTTATTTACAAAATTATGAGATACATAAATCTAGCAAATAAAGAAAAATCAGAGTAGTTGAATTATAATAGAAGAGGGAGAATCGAGAGATAGAGTTATAAGAGACTTAGAGTGGCGAAGGTATTGGCATCCTTATTAGCGGAGACACCCTTACCATCCTCCCTCAAGTTAAGGAGCAAATTGAATTCTCAATTTGTCCCGAAAGTGCAGAAATTTATTCTTCAATAAGGGCTTAGTAAACAGATCAACGAGTTGGTCATTAGTAGAAAGATAGCGAACAATTAGAACTTTAGAGAGAACTTTATCATGAAAAAAGTAAAAATTGATTTCCAAATGTTTAGAGTAAGATTGAAAATTACACTAAAGGTGAGATAGGTAACATTAAGGTTGTCACACCATAAAAAAGAAATGAAAGTCTAGTAACCCCAGGGTGTAGGTGAGTTGGTAAGGAGCACTTCTGGCTTAAGTGAGATCACGGGTTTGAATCGTCCTCATGTATGCAGCCGTTTAAAATTTGGAGCCAGAGTTTTACCTCTTGCAAGGGATCTACCCGGCTCGAGCGAGGATTAATTTAAGAGTGGATGACTTAAAGATGCCTTCCTATAATTAGGACTCTCCTAAAATATCTTGTGAGTAACAAAAAAAATAAAAGAAAGTCTAGTCGAACGAGAGACGCATGCGTTGTTTGCGAGAGTTCCAATAAACAAGATTAGAATCAACAAAAAGGGAATATCCAGTAACAGAGTTTGTATTATCAGGATCACCGACCTAATTAGCAAATATAAAAAGGACGTTGAAATTAGGTATTTTTATATTTCTTTATTTATTGTTTTTTATGTTCAATTTGAGATATGTAACTAAAGTATGTTATGTATTATAAAATCATAGAAAGATAATTCAAAAAGTTAATCAATGAGGAGATAGAAATAATCACGGAAAGTGTGGTCATTGATCGCTTCTTTTTTTTTGTTTATTCACAAGGTGTCTTAAAAAGGTCCTAATTATGAGAATGACACTTTTAAACCATTCATACTTAAACTAATCACTGCTCGCATCGAATCAGTCTATAAAAAGTAAAGTACTGATCAAACAAATTTTTTTATTCTCAAAATTTGAACTCAAAATCTCTAATTAAAGGAAAAGAGTATTGAACCACTCACACCAACTCAAGTTATCTTCTGCGGGTTCTACCACAGGAATTTCCCCACGTGCAAATATCCACCAACATTATAAAATACAAACAATGCATATTGTGTATTCGATAACTAAAGCATGACATGTGTACAAGATTTTTAACTATACGTGGAAGCTTACGTGTCTAGTATTATAAAGAATATTTGATATTTCAACATTTTTAAAATAATAATAATAAAGAAGGATTGTTATTTTCAAGGAAAGCAGACAAGACCGAACAAGTGTCATTCATTACGTCATCCCCTCGTGCAGTTATTATCAATCAATAGTATCTCCACTGAGAAGGGAATAAACTGTAAATATTATACTACTGTTCTAAGCCATTAAATAAATACAGAAGCTTTCTTTTCAAAAGACTTTCGAGTTTGCGTGAATTGGGACAACCAATTTATAAATGTTTTTATCAGCTTATCTGTCAAATATATATGCCAAAAATGGGCAGTGGAAATGAGCCGAGTTGTTCTTTTTTTTAAATACTAAATATTTAAAACGTGACAGTCTTCAATAAGTGCATAAGAAAATATAAATGTTCGTAATAAAATAAGCTTTCGGGAGGACGTCAGTTTCAATTCTTAATGTTATGATATATTTTTGACAGGAACCCGACGTACTGGTTTTGGATTTGGGCTTTAAATTACCTGTACCATTTTTTCCTGTGCCCTCTCTTTCGATAATGTCTCATCCATCTAACTTTTCTCTTTCTTCATTATTATCTGGTTGGATGTTGTTTGAAAAATATGGGCACAGGAAAAACGGTGGAGAAGATTAGAATCTCTGTTTTTGAGTCTAATTTTTTTTTGTCTAATATTATGATATTTTATTGTGTTCAATAAATCTCAGTCATTTATTTATGTGAGTTCCATGTAGGTCTCACGTAAATCATGCAAAATAAATGACTGAGATTTCATGAAATAGAATAAGACAGAGGATCTTGTCCCCCTACTTCTATCCTATTAACATAACATCTTTGGAAAAGGAAAAAAGAAACAGTACAATAGAAAACAGACTCTTCTAATCATATTCTTTACTGAACAAATTTGCCTTTAGGTTAAATTGAGGGAAATTGACAAAAAATACTTCTCTATTGCATTAAATGAAAACTATTCTATAATAATTAGAAACGATTAGTTTTAGGTAATGTTTTGCAAAACTAAAAACGACGACGTATGCCTTGGGCTTGAGAATCTGCATTGTAACTACTGGGCTTGAGAAAAATCCTCAATTTCCAGAAGGGCCAACTGGGCTTGTTTAATTGCAGGCTCCGCATAGCTTTATGAGCACAACCACTGTGCTGAGAATTCAAACTCGTCGATTTAGATTTACACTTGTGAAAAATAGGCGCGAAATGTACTTGTATTTTGCCCTTTTCCGGCTTTCGAATCACCACGCCGGAGGGAGGTAAGAAATTCGGATGATCCAACATTTTCTTGCTGGTTTTGTTTGGTTTTCGTTAATTGCACCCAATGCTAGAACATAAGGAGCCAAAATCATTTGTTGTCAGCACAAGGCTTGGTTCTATGCACATGATGTGAGAAATCGATGCTGCCGGTTCCTGAAAATCCTGTTCCCGAACTCCTATCTGAATGATTTTCCTGGAATTCCCATCAGAAGTTCTTCAGACAGAAAGAGAAGTATAAGAAATAAATCACACAAGTTGAGGGTTACCCCTCAAGATTATTGTCAATTAACTAGAGATTGAGTTAAGGTCTCCAAACAGATTAGAATTTTTCTTCCACGTTCATTCTAACTAAAGAACTAAGGAAGACACTGACATCTACACTTTTACACTGATTACAAAAGCACGCCAAGACCTAAGCAACACAAACATATACAAACCAGAAGCAGCAGTTCACGCCCAAGCTTCTCCATCTCCTTCTCTATTACTTATAATCCCAAGACTTGGAGTCTTCTTAGTTGGTTTACTCAACTGAAATACAGGGTGTCTGCACAGTCTCCTAACTCCTTTTCTCAAACTAAACCAGTCCCCACTATCATATCTGTCTTTACATCTATTTTCTAAGGCTACCATGTTAGACAAAGAAGCAGGGCTGCTACCTGAAGTGGACTCAAATTCATCTTCTCCATCTTTCTTTGGAAAGCCCCAGTACTTTTCCTTGGCGTTGGATTCTGCTCTGCTTATACTGGCAGACCTCAAAAACCTACCAGGGGCTACTGATCTCTGGGGTATACCAGATGTTGGAACATTTTCAGAAGATTCTTTTGCCATTAACTGTGCTTGGCAGGTTTCACTGTCGTTGTCTGGGGAATTGGATGATGCCGAGCGCAATCTTACCAGTCCAACTGATTCCCCTCTTTGCCGAAGAGTCCTTAAGATTAAAGTCTTGAGCAGGTTCATTACTTGTACAGCATGAATCAGTGCGGTCAATGGATCAGCCATCTGCGTCAACGACAATAAGTAAGATTGATATCTCTAACTAAGAAAAAACAATTCCTTTGTTGGTTCTTAGCACTACGAATTCACAATACTGTAAGCATTTACTTGTAGTCCCTACTCCTACAAAAAGAAGATAAACGACTATCTATGAGACTGATTACCTAAAGCTGTTAATGGTCAATTAATTCACTAATCAACTATTATTTATTAGAACTTGATGTCTTGCCAACCAAAAATGTTTCTCTCGGCATTTTAGGCTACTATTCCTGTAGCAACTGATTAGAGAAATCAAGCTATATCAATAATAACAGAGTTTTAAAAACCTGGGTCATGTTGGGAGCAAAGACCATAGCAATGTTACGCGCATTCATCTTATTGTACTGCTCATGTTCGACGACATCAGCCATTAAGTTGATAGCCCAATCAAGCAGTGCAGCTTCCGTGGGAGGAAGTAACTTGACAAGTTGAGTGCAGTCATCTTCAGTGTTGCAGTGCATCACCTGTTCTGGTGTTAGCGAATCAAGTACTCCTGACGGTAGTTCTCTAAACCATGCCTATAGATCACGAGAAACATCAAAAAAGCAAAATAAAGAATTATATGCTTGAATTGAATTATGTCACTCTGTCTCCTACCTTAATCAAGCCTGCCAAGCAATGTAGATCGATCCCACGTGGCACTACACCTTTGTTAAGCTGGTCTCTGACATACTCTTCTTGGCTATTCTCGGCATTTATCCGGAATATTCCCTCTGCCTTGACACACGCAAGCAAACATGACAAAATCACAATTAAACTCTGTTCCAAACCAATTTCGTTGAAACTGAATGTTGAATGAATTTGAAATAGGAGTTCGACTACACCTTGAGACCTTCTTCTACATATAATCGCTTTTGCATCATAAGAAGTATGGTGGGCACACTGTTCCCTCTTTCATCATACCAACATTGCATTGAATTTGCAGAAACTCCAAACACTTTTGCACTGATTAACGTCAATTAAGAAACATATACATCAGGACTCAATCAAATGACAATTCATAGTAACATCGAGTAATGAAGTAAATTCCGCAAACGAATCACAAGATCATTAATATTCATCAATTTAAAAACTGTGAACATTAATTACCTTGAACTTGGGACTTTTCGTGGAACATGAGGCTCGAGCTCGGTAGGCAAACCAAGGAAACCGTTGAATCGATCGAAAGTCACGTGAGATTCATGCCTGACCTCCGTAGGCCAGCTAATGTCCATAGAAGAAACATCATCCTTCTCCACACTGCAAGTGACTATCGACTTCCTCAATGCCGTCACCAGCACATCCAGAATTGCGTACTGGTTATGGCTGTTACCGTTACGTCCACCTCGATCTCCGCCGTCAGCACCGTTAAATCTGGACGCCGGGCTGATAAACGGAGTATTCATTGGGTTTCTAGAAGCGTCAATGTAATCCTCCTCCTCCTCTTGCTGTTCTTCATCACAGAACTCGTCGTCCTCATCTTCTTCAACGCTGCGTTGGAAGAACGGATTCGGAGGAGTGACGGGCCTCACCTCAGTGAGTCCGACGAGGCCGCAAGATTTGGATCGGAAAAGCCGAGTCATGAGGACGACAACGTCGTTTTCTCTTTCTTTAATTATCCCTTGGGCAAGTTTTTATTTTAACAACTGGCGGTGGGTGCGTGTTTATAGCTGCCCGAGCCGCAAACCAGAAAAAATATATTATAAAGAGATTAAAAACAAAGTAATGTGTTCGTTTCATTATCCATTATTTTTGTAGCCGTGTACCTGTGGGAGTGAGTGAAGGGGAAAAACGTCGCCTCCTTTGACGGAACGGACGCTGCTCTGCTAGTACTAGTAGACAGAGGCGTATACGGGTGCTTTGTTGGCGATTATGACGTGTTGATTTATTATGTGTTTTGGGGTTGTTAGTATGGAAAATGAATTAGGTGGTGTAGGTGCCCAGATTTTGTCAGGAGCTATATCTGTCAAGTGTTGATTCCCTGAAGAAAATAACCTGTTTGGTGTAAGATTCTTTCTCTCAACTTGTCTGAAAATATGTGATCTAATAAGAATCTTTTTGAAACTCAAGCATGATAATCAAACTCATTATGATGTTGAAGCTAGAGCTAATTAAAGAAATGGGAATCTCTTTAGCTTTATCATGATTCAAATCATGAATTGAAACTATCTTTCTCCCTAAAAAATGATCAGACGATTTGCAACTAATAGACCATTTAAACCATAAAAAGTGAAAAGAAAACGAGCAAAAGAAAACTACAGGGTATGGCGGAAGAGAAAGGTATGTAGTATAATTTGCTCTTGGAGCATGTCTCTGATTGCATATATCTTGTCTCCAACGTTAGACGAAGAGTGGGATCATAATGGCACTTAGAAAGAATCGGATTATCTCTGAAAGCAAGACCTTTCAACTTTCCCAAAGTCATGTGTTCAATTTTTTTTCTTTTTTTGGAGGGAACTTATTCTCAGCTAGCTACGGACAACTCAACTTGCTTTTCGATCTACTTATTTTGTCTGCAGCTCGCTTGTGCTCCGCTGTTTTGTACATTTGTTCGTCAATCCCCACATTCACTCACATGCTCATGTTCCTTTCTTGCTCTGTGTGGTCTCTCTCTCCCCCTTTCGATCTTTCTTCTCAACTTTTATACTCCCTCCGAGTCGTTTTAGATACATTTTAATTATTTAAAATAAGTGTCATTATTGACTTTGTATGCATGTTTATAATTTTTCTTCCAAAATTAACTTTCATTTCTCTCTCATCTTAATTATACATATCACAATTTCAAGGCAATTTAATACTATGCAATTTCTCTCACGTGCTAATTTTATGGGAGTATTAATAAGGATATATCTATAATTTCATTAGCTTTCTTAATAAGCGTGTATTTTTTTAAAACGACTCTTATTATAAATCGAAGGGAGTAGTTGATAATGAAACATTGTTTGTGTCTTGCTGCAGTTAAGTGGGATAATCATTAGATCGTGTTCCGCCATTAATAGAACTTGGCCCTCCAAGATTCTTATCCATAACCCTTGTATTTCATTGGTATAATATCGATTACAATGTCAATATATGCCGACATAAAATCCAGCTTTGGAGCAAACATAAAACGGATTAAATACATGCAGTAATTTTACATGCAGAGATGTGTGTAGCTCGACATATCTGATATTAGTTTAAACCAGTGTCAGTGCCCGACGCTGGTTTCAGGATTTCAAGGTGGTTCTAGTTCTGCAAGGTCCCTATTTGCGTATTTCGATGATTCACATGTGGTGTCTTATTGCTCGCCCCTCGGTGTCAGTAATTCATCGTACTGCTCAAGGACCGACAAGTATTTGTCTAATTTTTTTCAAGCCCCGTAATTATTTTTACAGAAAATGATTTTATATTTCCTATTTTCATGTTCAGAAAATTAATTTTATATTATATATTTATATCAATATTTTAAAAAACAGACTGGACTAGAAGTACCGACAAGTATTTGTCTAATTATTTTCAGGCCCCGTACTTACTTTTACAGAAAATGATCTTATATTTCCTATTTTAATGTTCAGAAAATTGATTTTATATTAGGTATTTATAATTTTATACTAAAATGTTTCCATTTAACAATGTAATCTCTAAAAAATCAAATTAATTATGAAATGAAATATGCAAATTATCTCTTCCTAAATAGGTAGTAGAACAGTTGTAATCTTCTATATACTCACAGATCTTTACGGTTGCCCAACATAGATCTTTTGCTTTCTTTTTGTCTGATTATTTTAACATTGTGGAAGCATGGAGCGAACGGTCTCTAACATGAGTACGGATTGAGTTCTACAGATACTCTTAACACTGGAGCTGAATAGCTTTAAGACAGCTGGTGCGATAAACTAAAGTTTCAGCGTAGAAATAAATCTCTAGAACTGACTACGTACAGATTCTACAATAGCCCCTTTCGACCAGATCTTCTGTTATAGCATGACAGTTGCTTGTTGAAACAACTAACTTTCCTCACCAAAAAAAGTGAATGGAAAACGATCGATAGGGTATGTCCATAATTATAATCGACCGATCCCAACATTCCACCAACTTATTTCCCTATAACCCTTTACATTAAAGCATCAAATGGCAAGAGCAGATCGTGCCATTGTCCTTTCATGCAAAACCAAACATAAAGATAAAAAAACCTGCCTAAAGTACATTCTGCAAAGTTTATATGGAGTTCCTTTCAAGCTACTCTAAGAATGTCTACCTCAAAGGGTGTAAGTGATTAGGTAAGGCTCTCCTTGCAAGTTGCAACGCCCTTGCTAAACCACCAACTAAAAGGAAAAAGAGCAATTTAAGGAAAGCATGTTTGAGTCTTTAAGTTAGTATAAACTGGGAAGCTAAAAGTTTTCTTAAGAGACCAGGTTACCGATGTCGGAGACTAGCTCTTGATAAGTATGGATCAGTTCGTTGTTCATTCTAATCTTGAATGTGACCAGTGAAGACCTAACCGATTGAACCTTCTCCTTTAATTTCGTGGGTATTAAGAGAGTTTCTCCCACTGTCAATACTCGGTCAAGAACTATTTATACACGCGATCGGAACAAGTTGGACAGTTATATAAATTCTTAGGATTTATAAAATTAAATAATTTTTATTTGAGTTATTTAATGCAAAAATATAAACTTTTATCTTAAAAATAAATTTTCAATAATTTAAATCATTCATAAATAAATAGCAAATAGTTAATAGCAACTTTTATGATTGTTTGTGGTTCTGTCGGATTCTGGTGAGGCTGTGAATTACCGATTGGATCCATGAGACTGGTCGACTCCGGCTTGAAGGTTCCTACAAAACAACGAAGGCACGTCGGGGGTTGTTTTCCGATAAACCCCTCTGACGCTCAAGTTAGTCTTTTTGAAGAGTTTGTAGGCTGGTGAATCAAGAGAATTAGGGTTTATGAGTCTCGTACCTCTTTCGTGATAAAACAATACCTTATATATAGAATAGACGCTAGGTTTAAGTCTTTACGTAGATCTCTACTTCTGCATGGGAGGTTTCTGTCTGCAGTTGGGCCGTCTATATTTGGTCCTAGGCTTGGGCCTAGCACAGTCGACCCGACCAGTTTGATAACCATCATAATTATTAAGTTGATTTCATATTAACCAACTATACTAATGTGACAAATTACGGAATGTCAAGTATCATACAAAATCAGATGTTAATGAACTAATGTTAACAAATATCAAAGAATAAGAAACTCTAAACTAACTTTCTCCCGCCCTTTACCCACCTTCGGATTGATAAGTGATCACCTAGACTTTCTTGAAAGGAATTTTTAAAGTTATATATATACCCTGATAGAAAGATGCAAGTGTCTCGAAAACTTTGGCTCCAACCAAGACAAATTGTCGTTTGTACCAAAACTCAAGACTTCAAGCTAATCATATGTAGTTGTTTGTTTCTGGTCTACTCAATTTAGACTACGATATCTTGAACATTTGGTCTGTATCATACAAAGAAGTTCAACTTCAAGAAACAATAGAGCAAAGAACAAATTGGGATGAGCAGCAAAAACTGGAGCCACAATCGTTAAACAGGTTAGTAATAGATTATGCCACGTATTAACTTATTAACTCTGCACAATAGCAAACATTTACTGCTCCTCTTCTGGGCATGACATTAGACATTATATGCCATACTTGTCAGTTATTTTATTGTTTTATTTAGGACAAATTATACTAAAAATTTAAATTTTATTTATGTAATAAATAATTTTAAATCAATAAATTTTTTTGGTAATTTAGAAAAATTAATAAATGAAAACAAAGATATGTACAAAAGAGTTCACGCACGAGTGCCACGGTGGACAAAACCAGCTATTACATAGCGTCTAGCCACAATTCAATCCAAGATAAAAATACTCAGGAAAATCTGCAACTGTGGATGGAGCATTCCTACATCCACTCAACAACATAATGCATATACTCAACCAGAGTCATACCGAAGAAGCAATAATCTGAATGGGAAACCTAAGCTAACTATTTCTCAATCACAGTAGAGGCAATCCCAATGAATTACTGAAGTCAAATCTGCACTTGAACATCCCTTACCCAATATGGCCTTCCATCGGCTGAAGCGATGGAAGCGAAGTTGATTGTTTGTCCACGAAGAATGGCTGCCACTATGGAGTGATAGTGCTGAACCACCAAATTATGCATGTCAAGACCCTCAGTAATGGATGGCCAATTTAGGAAGTTAGATAGCCAACTAACTCCTGTCCGATCATCCGATGAGGAACTCACTTACTGTTTGCCTAGAATAGTCTGAGCTATCCACCTGCAAAAGTTAGTGAAGAAATAAACAATATAATTACCTTCTCCCTGTGTATAAGTTGAGAAGTTCCCAAGCTTGGGAGATTACTCCGAGATACACTCTCTCCACATCCATGGCTTCATTCTTGAAAGTTTTGGCATTACGTTCAGTCCAGATATTGTAAACAGTAGTGGAAAGCAGTAGAGGGAAGTGAATTATGGCCAAGATCCTAGTATAGGAAGCAGTTCTAAACCAAGAAAGGATAGCTGAAAGGTTAGGCTAGTTAAGGATGGTCAAATTGAAATGAGTGAGGCAATTGTCCCAAATTGTTTTAGAGAATGTACATTCAAAGAATAAGTGGTCTATGAATTCATTAGCTGAGATGCACAGAGAACAGTGATTAGGTGTATATAGGTAGGACAATTTGTCCCTTGTTTGCAACTTTTGCTCGAAGGCAAGCCATAAGGTAAAGGAGCACCGATGTTTACTGTATTTGGACTATACCAGCTTGTGTCAAGGAACATCCGGTAAGGGTGGTCTCAAGAATTGATAGGCTGAAACATTGGTATACCTTTTGGTGGGGCTAGCTAACCATTCCAGGCAATCGGGTAAGGAGCTATTTGGGAAATACCCTGGTGAATCAAGGTTCCTTATGAGGTCCATGGATACCTCACTAAATCTTCAAGTATCATTAAGTATGACTTTAGAAACTCGTGCTGTGAGCGGAAGCACTAAGCCATTGATCGCTCTCGGTGTAGATAAGGTCCTCAGAATTCCTCACGGGTGCCAAGGATCCTGCCAGAAAAGAGTAGATATACCGTTTCCAATCCTATATCTGAATTGATGCCACAACTTGTCCCTCACTGACAAAATCTTTCTCTAACTCCAAGAACTATTATAAGTAGGTTGAGCACTCCAAAAAACTTTCCTTCACAGTATAATTGTATGTACCCACTTAACCCATAAAGCTTCCCTATCTTCAAACAAATTCCAAATTTGTTTTCCTAACAGTACGTGATTCCATGTGGTCAAATGTTTAACTCCTAAACCCCCTCCCTTTTAGGTCTACAGATGTCACTTCATTTAACCTTAGCTTGAGTATTAGAAACTGCCTTTCTTGCCCATAAAAAAAGTCATAAGCTTGGCCTCTATTGTTAGACTCCAAACTTTTCTTAGAAGATTGAACTATTAAATGAGAAATTTTGGTGATTAGTCATTAGTAAAGAATAAATGAATGAAAATTCTTGAACTAAGAAATGATAGGCAAGAGTAAAGTAGTGAATAAGAAATGTGGATAGATTCATGTTTTGCTTCGGTGTTTCTGGTGGATAAGAGATTTTGAAATGAGAAGAATTAAGGTGAAAGTTAGAAGTAAAATGAAAGCAAAAATGAAGCTGAATATGTGTAGTAAGTTGATGAAGAATATATACATATGTATATGTTCTATTATTGGTATTCATGATTAATCATGGATTACAATTTTTATGGATTATATTGAGTTGAAAAACAGAGTTGAGAATGAGGAGTAAATGAAGTAGAAAAGTTGATCTGGAAAATGTTCACGGAGTATGCTTCAGTCTTTTAGCCACAACTTTTTCTCTAGTTATCTAAACAAGATGATTCTTAATTTGGATTAAACTAGAAACATACGGCTACATTTATTATAGATATCAAATTTAAATTCTATCTTTAAGAATCTCAAAATTTGTCATGAAGTTGAGAACTGGGTGCAGTACATTGGTGGATGAAAGTAAAATTCGTGATTTGAATTCAAGGCTAGATTGCTCTAGGTTGAATTAGAGAAAGGTGTCTTCTAGAAAGTTGTAGGTCTTTTTTTATCTTTCCAACGGTATAAAGTATGTAATTTTTGGACATCAAAATTGAAAACTATGGCTCTTATAAGGGGAGATGCTCAGGAGTATAGATCATATCGTCTGTGATGACATTATATCATCTATGATGACATCATATCGATTGTAAAAATGTATCATCTGTGATAACATCATATCATCTGTGATGATGTCATATCGTCTGTAAAAATGTACCATATGTGATGATGTCATATCGTCTGTGATGACGTCATATCATGTAACAACCCATCATCGATGGGAAGGATAAAATGGTAAAGTTGGATCGGATTGTGAATGTGTTTTATACACGCATAAATTGGCCTCTATAAGGATATGATTGGTAAATTTGGCAAATGCACATGATCGTACTTGCACTCGTGACAATCCCCGGCATATGTGTCTATAAGTGAAATTTTAGTGAAAAGTATGAATTGTGTGTTTGAAAATTTAATTGGAGTGATTTATGTGTTTTCTGCATAAAATCGCAAAGTGATTACCGATGAGATTTTCAGTACTGAAAATGACTGTCCAGTTGGCACTCCAATTAAAGACATGATTTGGGAAATTTCATTTTTGTATGAGCCATTGAAATTTTGAAAGATTTATGAAAATCAAAGTGAATGAATTGATTGAATTGGAAATTGATAGGTATGAAAGTGAGTGATTCTGAGAAAATTGAATCTCAATTAAGTCCCTAAGATTCAGAATTTCTGAAGTGAAATTATAAGAATTTGTAAAAGGGCAAATTGGGCAAGATACTTAAGTTTACAAGGCTTAAGGAAAAAGGAAAGGGCAAAATGGACTTTTCACATTTAGAAAGGGTATAAAAAGAAGGAATTAGAGTGTTGAATTAGAAAAGAGGGAGAGGAACCGTCGAAGAAGAAGAAGAGAAGAACAAATGGTTTTTGGCAAATCCATGAAGAATTTAAGGTTTTTAAAAGTTAAATCAAGTAAGTTTAAGCCTCTTTCCCCTTGATTTGTTAAATGATTCAAGTGTTAAGAGTTAAAAGTGATAGAATGAGTTTGTATAGGTTTGGTTTAGGGTTTCCGTTTATGGGATGAATTTTGATGATTTGTAAATAATATGGGTTTGAAATGAGTGGGAGAATGTTTTATGAGTGTTGTTTTGAGATTAAGATGGGTTGGGTTTTGAAAGATGAAGAATTTGATTGAAATCGTTGAAAAATCAGGTTTCGGAGGGCATGTGGTGCTCACACGTCGAGACGTGCTCGTCGTACGTCGCGGCACATGTGAGCGTGCACGCTGCGACGCGGGCGAGTGTGCATGTCGCGGTGCATACTTGATTCCTCGCCCTCGCCGTGGCGAGCTACTGTTCCCAGACAGTATGTTTTGGTTTGTAAGCCATAACATTTTGTACCAATATCCAATAGAGATAATTTCGGATTTGTTATGAACTAGAGACAAGGGTCAATACGTTTATGAAAAAGGAAAGTATTACATCAATCTCTTTAAGTTCTCAATTTTGGATGGAAGTGTGGTGTATAATGTGGTTTCAACAAAAAGATAGTTCGTACCTATTTGGAGTATAATTTCAGATTTTCCTGAAACAAGTGAACGATTTTAGTGTCAATTGAATTCTGATATTGGGGAAAGGCTGTGATGGGAATTTTTGGGATAATGCCAGAATGTCACGAAAGTGCATGGTACATATTGTGAAATTGCTTCATGTGCATTAATTATTGTTTCTGATTGAACAGTGTGTTAAATTTGAGTGTTTCACTTGTGATAGAGGCACTTTTGGAACGTCAGCCTACCGACGTTGTCGAGACTTCTAGACGTTAGCGCGGAAGTCAGGTAAGTGACCTAAACGGTTCTCCGATTATTTATGTGTGTCATAATTATGTGATTATGATTATGTGGAGAATAATGGTGGGACAGTGATTGATTGTGAACTCCAGAAAGAAGTCCAGAGTAATGGTACGATATGTTATAGAAGTGTTATGGGTATATGAGATTGTGATCGAAATTTTTATATGACAATTGTACATCATTTGTCCGATTGTGGTAATTTGGAAATAATTGTGGTTATTGAATACGTAAATCAAGTGATGAATTGTGGTATATAATTGATAGTTGTGATCGGAGCAGCCACCGAGCAGAGCTTTTAGCTCAATGTATTAATGAGCCCTTAATGGGACAATTTCGGAGCTTTTTAGCTCAACGATTAATGAGCCCTTAATGGGACAGTTTCAGAGCTTTTTAGCTCAACGATTAATGAGCCC
>JAOTIZ010000004.1:4809549-4830640 GCA_027123425.1 Erythroxylum panamense | reverse complement strand
CACAATTATCTCAGAATTCACAAATCACATCATAGTCACAACAAATGCCGGGAAAAAGTCATGAATGCATGTACCTATATGTGCACATGTCAAATGTCGGCCAAATGAATGAACAAAAATAAAAAATATGCAATCAATTTCTCAATTTCTAGCTCGTCCCAAATTTACCAATATAACCTTCCCATCGGTGATGGGATGTTACAGAGAGTGTTGAGAAGAAAATTCCAATGGATAAAGTCATAGGCTTTTTGGAGATCTACTTTGAAAGCACACCTCTTGTGATTATTGGAAATATGATAGTTCTTAAAGATCTCTTGTGCTAAAAGTATGTTGTCCCCTATTTGGGGATTCTTGATAAAGGCACTCTGATTTGGGCTAACTATGAGAGGGAGAATTTTGCTAAGCCTGTTTGCTAAAATTTTAGCAATAACCTTATAGAGCATATTGCAACAAGAGATAGGCCTAAAGTCTAGGACAGTGGAGGGTTGAGTTGTTTTGGGGATAAGGGATATGAATGTGGAATTGAGCTCTTTGAGGAGTTTACCATGGAGGAAAATTTTTTGAATAGCTCCAGTAACTTCTTCCCCTATGATAGGCCAGGCCTACTTATAAAAGTAGCCATTGAAGTCGTTTAGACTAGGGGCCTTATTGGGATTAATAGAGTGAAAAGCCTCTCGAATTTCTTGAGGCGAAACTTCAGCAATAACAACATTAGAAAGAATGTCAGCTAGGGGATTGGGAAAAAGATGAGCTACAAACTCCTTGGAGGGGTGAAGATTCTTAATAGTCCCAATAGAGCCTTTGAAGTAATCTAGAAATTGAGCCTGAATTTTGGGAAGCCCCACAACCCTAATGCCATTTCCCACATCAGAGAATGTATGGAATTTCTGTTTCTGTTGGCAAAGAGAGAATTATGAAAGAATTTAGTATTCCTATCTGCTTCTCTAAGCCAGTTGATCCTAGAGGACTGTCTATAAAATGATTCCTGATCCTTGAGAGATATATACAGCTCTCTAATGGCGTCTGTCTCCCTAGCTATCAGAAGGGGAGATCTAGGTGATAACTTCAGTTGGTCCTGAATGTGATTAAGATTGGCATGACTATTCTCAACTCTAGCATTAATATCCCCAATCTGACCAGAGTTTATAAGTTTGAGAGCTTACTTAACTATCTTCAGCTTAGACACTACCTTATACAAAGGAGTACCTATAACAGGGGTGGCCCAAGCTTCCTCAACAATCTGCAGGAAATTGGGTTGAGCAACTAGGTAGTTAAAGAATCGAAAAGGGGAAGTTCGCTTCTGCTGGGTCCCAATCGATTGAACCACTAAAGGAGAATGATATATGAGGGTTAAGGATAACACAATGAGATGTAGGGAATCGAATGCTCCAAGCAGAGTTAATAAGAGTCTTATCTAACTTTCGAGTTGTGAAGGAATCCCCTAATTGTTTATTGGATGAAGTAAACTTAGGACCAGTGGAATTTAAGTCGAATAACCTATTATCCCCTACAAACTGTCTAAAATCACTTTGACTACACATGACAGAGGCACTAGGAGGGTCAGCTTTCTAATGATAGAGAATAGCATTGAAATCCCCTACAAGCATCCACGGGTATTGACCAACAAATGAGGAAATGTTGGAAAGTTCATGCCAAAGAAGCTTCCTATGGTAAGGATTATTGGCTTTATAAACACAAGAAACTAGGAAGGCATCAGTACAATGTCTAGGGTGTAATTCCACATGGATAAACTGATCAAAATAGCTAAGGATAGTACACAAAAGGATTTCAGGATTCCAAGCAATCATAATCCTAGCATTAGACGATTGAACTAAGTTGGTAAAGCTGTTCCATCTAGGAAACAAAGAATTGCAGACTTTATTCAAATAGTCAGGAGACCTAATCCTAGATTCAACTAAACAAACAAAATAAGCAGAGTGTTTTTTAAGCCAAGCACGAACTACATGTTGTTTATTGGGGTTTTTAAGACCCCTCACATTCCAAAACACAAAATCCATAACCATCAACCAGTAAAACTGCAACCGACTACTTCTGTTTCTTCCTAGCTTTTCTAGTCTTCCTAACTGAGAAGTCCCCCTCTGCCCCTCCCATAGTTCCAGGACTAGAAGGTCTCAATTCAAAAATGGGAGATGGAGGTATACCTGCCTGATTTCCTACAAGGGCATGAGACTCCTCGCTGTCGCCACTGAGTTCTTCTGAAGGATAGAGAGGTTGGTGACATGTTGAATAAAACGCTGCTAAGCTTGCCTCCTTATCAACTTGCTCTATCTTATCCTTGGTGAGATCCTGTTGGAGTGGACCTTCCTCCTTATATGATTCAATTAAGCTCTCTGGATTGGGAGCAATCTCTTGACTAGGCTTGGGAATCGCGGCTGGTTGATCAGGTGTCAAGTGTGGCCCAGGTAGGTTGGTCTGAGCTGGCTCCTTGCTTTTCTTTAGCTCTTGGTGGAGGCCTGTTGCAATGTTTAAAATAATTAATTGTAGAATAAGTGACCAATCTATATATGAAATCCATCTGTTGAAGTTTCCAGCCTTGAGAAGCAGCAATAGCAAGAACAGTACGTACTGTAGTCATTTTCGCAACAGGATCAAATGTCTCCTCATAGTTAATCCCATATTCTTAGCAATTACCAAGAGCAACCAATTTTGCCTTGTAGCGTTCTAGAGTCCCATCAAAGTAAAATTTCACTGAGTAAACTCATTTACACCCAATAGGCTTGACTTTAGGTGGACAGAGGATAATTTCCCAAGTTTGATTGTCTTGAAGAGCCTGAAGCTCCTCTTTCATTGCAATTTTCCAACACTTATGTTTAGCTACTTATGAGTAAGAAGATGAAACAAAAATAGAGGATAAAGCAGTAGTAAATGATGTATGATAAGAGTCATACTTAGTTGGAGGTCAAGAAATTCTAATGGATTGTCTCACAATAGGTGGAGTTGGATTAGATGGCGGTTCTTGATTAGGTTGGGGAGGTAGCGAAGGACGTAGGTTGTACACAAATCCAGGCTTGGTTCGTTCAATAGAAGAAGACAAGTCAACAAAACGAGGAAGAAAAGCAACTTCAGGTGATGATGGAACATGGGTTGGGAAGAAAAATGATTTTCAAAGAAAACAACATTGCGATAAACTCGGTGGAAATAGGATCATAGCAAACAAAACCTTTGTGGCTAGAACTATATCCCATAAGTGCACATTTAACAGATTGAGCAGAAAGTTTACGACGTTCATGAGGAGGCAAATGAACCAAACACATACAAATTCCAATAGTCAAGATATTGATGATTAAGACGATAATAAGGAGGATCAAGATGTAGGGTTTTAGAAGGCAATCAATAGATAAACGGCTGTAGATAAAGCTTCGACTCAAAAAGTAGGTGGAACTGAAGATTCAAGTAACAAAGTTTGGGCTACTTCTAAGAGATGACGATTCTTTCATTCTGCCAAACCATTTTGTTGAGGCGTATATGGACAAGAACGTTGTGAGAGAATACCTTTTTGATTTAAAAATTCATGAAAGGCAATAGACAAGTACTCTCCACCATAATTTGATCTAAGAACTTTGATAACAGCAGAAAATTGAGTTTCGATGTATTGGAGGAAAGTCTTAAAAACAAGAAACCTCAGATTTAGAACGAAGAAAATAAATCCAAGTGAATTGACTATAATCATCAATAAATGTCACAAAATACTTATAATGTTCATGAGAAATAACAGGTCAAATTCCCTATATATCATTATGAATAATATCAAAGCATTTTTTGTATGACTACCAACAATGGGAAAAGGAAGAATTTTATTTTTCCTAATTTACAAGTTAAACAATCAAAGGAAAGACAAGAAGAACACAAGTGATCAATATTACCCAATAACCAGAGTTTAACAAACAAGACAAAATAGCAAAATTAGGATGGCTTAAATGTTTATGCCAAACCTCACTCTTATTGAAGATAGTAGAGTAAGCTAAAATAACAATACTCAGAAAAGAAACATGTAATAAAAAGAAACGTCCTACTTTAGGCGCCTTCGCGATTACTTGACCTGACACCTGATCTTGCACTGAACAACCATCAAGAGAAAAACATATAGTACAATTAGTTGCCACTAGTTGTCTAACAGAAAGGAGATTATTAGAAAGTCCAAGTGATATAAAGGTATTGTTGAAAACTGGAGGAATATCTCCAACAGCAGTAATAGCTAGAGTATTTCCTTTAGCAACCTGAATATATTCAGAACTAAGATACGGGCAAAAATTTTGCAGCAAATTAGCTGAACTAGTCATATGATTTGAGGCTACATAATCAAGCAATCAAGTTTTAGAGGATGAATTATCCTTACCTTGAATCCCTAAACCAGAAAAAGAAAAATAATCATTTGTTGAGCCATTGTAGGAGTAAGGATTGGTGGTTCAACATTTTGATTGGTTGTTGATGTAGGTGAAGCAACTATAATGCCTTGAAAAACAAGGTGTTGTCAATTTTGGACTGTTGCTTCAACATTCTAAGTGATTGCTGATGTAGGTGAAGCAGTTGTAGTAGCTTAAAAAATAGTGAGTTGGTGATTTTGGGGACGAATCGCACAGTCTTTGATGATGTATCATGATTTTTTTGCAGTAATTCGAAAATTTCTAGGTACAATTTATAGTTATATGACCATAATTCTTGCAACTAAGACATTGAACCTTGCTCATGTCTCTACCTTTGCCTCTTGCGTGAGCCACAAAAGCCATTGGTTTTGTAGTAAACTTCTCATATTCAAGATTAGCTTACATAAGAAGACATTGTTCTTCACAAATTAATTCACCAAAGTACTCATCCAAGGTAGGAGGATGATGATGATTCATTAGATTAGAATAAGCATTCTCAAAATTTGATCTGAACTTCATTAGGAATTGTTCATGCTTACTAATTTCCTGAACAACCAATATATTAGAGAGAGAGAATCTTGGGACACAGTAGCACAAACAATGTCAGAAAAATCAGTCCATAAATTTTGAAATCCAGAAAAATACTCTTGAATAGGATGACTTCCTTGAGTATAATTTGCAATCTCGCACTCAAATTGAAATCTTTTAGTTGAATTCCTTTGATAATAAACCTTTTTTTAGATATTCCCACATTGCTTTAGCAGTTTTGTATAGGCACAAACTAAGAATAATTTAAGAATCACAAGAACCTATAATCCAGGACATCACCCGAGCATCCCTAATTCTCCATTGAGCTAATTTAATATCAATTGTTGGACTTGGAATAGTCCCATTGATATGTCCTCATAGCTCCTTCCCAGTAACATATAGTTGGAATTGAAATTCCTGTGTTGCAGAATTCTTTCCAATAAACTTAACACAAAATTCAGAGTCAGATTTGCCACTAGCCATTTAAAAAAAACAAGTCATAAATGAAAAAGAAATTTTTGAAGCAACTTGGAGTAGCCTATTTCCATCCTAAGGGTTAGAACCTTAGACTATTACACATAAATAATATCATTGAGAATTTATGAAATGCATTTCATTCACATGCATAATATTTGCTTACACATATGAATCATGATTTAGGAAACATTGCAAAGATTGTATGTGCACTCAATTGATATGTTTTGGGGTAAGAAAGGTTTAAAATGATCATGATGTGAACTGTGTATTGTTTATTCTTGAATTTTGGTTTGGTGGATTATAATTAGTAAATTTGAAATTAATTGTTACAATTGAAAAATTGATGAATTAAAATGTACATTTAGCTTAGGAAAAATGTCAAGTGATAAGATAAGTTGATACATAGAACATTAGGATGACTAAGCCTATGAAAATGAGTGACACTTGGCATGAAAAATTTAGTGACAACTGGCATAGGTAATTAATTGACAAATGGCAGCAATGATTGAGTGACAAATGATCTAGCGTATTGGTGATATTTGGCAGCTTATATATGGGACAAATGAAATGCATGCTTGGTGACTTATGTCATTGAAACATAGTGACACCTTGAACCTAGTTGAATTAAGCTAATGTAGAAAGTATTTCTGCTGGAACATTCACCATCTTCTTCTTTTCTCTCCACCGGAACTTTCTTCTATCTCATATCTCTGCATTTTGGTTTAAGTCTTGCTAAATTGCCACACCAAATCCACACTTTTACCATTTATAAAGTTAGGTAAAGAACCAAAACATTATTGTTCTTGTTGTGGTCTTTTATCCTTGTCGAAAACCAACCTATTTCCACCTTGAATTTGTGATGATCTTGCATGCATGGAGGGTTAGGTTAACTTGATGAATTGAGTGGAACTTGAGCTAAACAAGTAAAGTATTGGTCTTTATGGAATGTTATAATAGAAAGATTATAATGATTGAATTGGGATAGATTGTATATGATTTTGATGATGAAGTGTGTTGGAATATGATGGATGAACTTGGATACTTCTATGCTTTGTTCTTGATGTATAAAAATCATAGGTTATAGGCTATTATATGAATGAATTAGATTGAGATTTGAAGTATAATGAAGGCGAATTTATGCTAAAGAAAGGTGCTAGTGTAGTGTTCTTGAAATGGGAAAGAACTAAGACTACATGTATGATAATGAATGATAGTTTCTGTTTTGTTTTGATGCATGAAAGACAATAGTTTATGAGCTGCCGATTGAATAATTTTTAGTGGAATTGGAGATGAAATTGATGAGGAATTGGAGTTTCCTCTCTAATACATGATGGAGAATGGTCTTCAAACTTCAGAGGTTCTTCTTCTCTTGCTGCATTCTTACCCTAGATCCAACAATCTCAAAATGAAGACTACATTTTATGGAATTTCAATTTCAATGAGGCATTTACAAACAAATCATGCTATTCAATTTTCAGAGTTAGTTTGAGAGAAGTTGCTTGGCATGAAATACTCTGGAATCATTCTTTAAACCCTAAGGCTTATGTAATTATGTAGTTATTGGTTGATGCCCTATAGTCAATCGTTTTGGTTATAGTTTAGTAATAAATTATTTAAAGACATTCTTTATTTTATACATATTTAGGTGTATATGATAAATTCCATAAGATAATTATACATTACAAATGAAATTATGATGATATTATAATTATGAGATTCATATTGCATTTATGTATTATCCCTAAATTGTTCCTAATTATTATTTTATTAAAACTAGACATTAATGGATCGTAAAAAAACTAGAATACGTTCTGTTTTTTTCTTATGACGGAAGTAGTCGATCTCCTAGGCTAAAATATAGAGATATTTAAACAAATGTAAGGGTGTTTGTTAGAGAATAAGTTTACTGAACAAACCTAATATAGGAAATCCATTTTGAACATTACTTATATGTGAATGGAACTCTCATTATGATGATTGTATAAATGATCATTTGATTTGAGCTCTCCAAAGTTATCTTGTATAGGAATGACTATATTTTGATACTATTTATGATCTATTTAATCATAAGTCAGTCAATTGGTAGTCATTGGATGTAACATAAACTAAATGAAGGTAGCTATGTGATCAAGATATGCTTGATTCATCACTCTAAAGTATTTAGAGAGAATGTTTCGTTATTCTCAATTAGTATTAATTCGAGAAATCCTAAGCTAAGATGAAATGACGTTTTGTAAATAGTTAACAAATGTAATTAATTGAATCAATAGCTAATGGTGGAGAACTAATATGATTTGGCTCAAAAAAAGTAGACATTAATTTCATGCTCTATCCAATCGAAATATTATATGATGAAGGGACTTAATTATATGAAAAATCATACACAGAAAGGTTAGTCAAAACTACTTTAACATTTCTTAATATGTAGTTAATCATGAAACGTTGCCAGACAATAATCTTGATAAATGATTATAAATTATTTAATTGGAGAATTAAAGATAAATTAAAAGAAAATTTAATTTGTCTAATTCTAATTATGAATTAAAATCATAATTTATAATCATTGCCAATATATTTGGGAACCTAATGGGTCATGAAGAGAGCAAAGATATTTTATCAAGTTGAAATTGATTGTAAAGTTTGAGAAATTTTATGATTTAATATGAGATATTTAATAAATAAGGATCAATATAGGATCTTAGATCTTATTTGGGCATAATTGGTATTTAATTAAAATTATTTGTAATTCTAATTAAAGTTTAATTAGAATTAGAGTTAATTTCAATTAAATTACTAAAATGTCTAAAACCTATTATAAATAGATTTAAGCTCTGATGGAGCTAGCATTTCTTACTTAACTCTCTTTGTAAGTGTTACAGAGTTTTCTTAACCTATTATGTAAATATCGTTGGAGGTAGGAAATTTGTGAGGCTACGGTGGTTGAAATAAATCGATTTCAGAAATGGTTCAAGGGATACGATAAGAACATGATCAAGCTTCGAATAAGGAATAATTTTAGATTTACGTTTTATTATGATTTATGTGTAAATCATTTTATAGAATTAAATTGTTCTTAATTTTTAGAAAATCAATTTGTAAAAAAATTTGTAATTATTCTGCTGAAGTTGTGATTGGATTCTAACCCAGTTTGACTCGTTAAAAATAGAATTAGAACAAAAATAGGTGATTTGGAGACTTTAATCCAATCTGTGTACTTGGTAAGGTGAATATGGAAGATATGAAGCATCCCTTTTTTCAGTGCAAATATTCTAAAACAATATGGAGTCGAGTAATGTACCAGTTAGGAGAGTATTGCTAGAATTATGGGTAAAGTGAGGTGTTGAACCGGATCTTAGCTAAAATCAAGCAATTAATTGAAGCTAAATTCCAGGAACCCTGAATCAACTTTTACCACCACTATTTATATCATTTGAAAAAGAGGAGTTAAAGACTTTATAAAGAAAAGACACTGAGAAAACAATACCTAGCTGAAGCCAACCTCAACTAATAAGGGAGATTATGCTAGCTAAATCAGCACACAATCAACTTCCTTTTGATATGAAAATGAGATGGAACATTTAGAATAAGTTGATTGTAACTTTCTGTTGTTGGTTTTGTTGATTCTTTCGTGTAACTAGAAATTCTTGTAACTTTGTAATAGTTTTTTTAATATTTAATAAAGAATTCTTTTTAATTAAAATAATAATAATTTAAACAATATTAATCATAATTAATCAAATTCTTTTAGAAATTCTTAATTAAGAAAGCATAACTTATTAACCTCTACTTTCTTTCTTAATTTAGTTCGTTATATATAAATAAGGTTTACTCTAATAGCTACCACTCTAAAGTTTTCAATAAATTGAACAATTAAATAAAAGTTTTTAAAATTTTCAAAAATTTTAATTATCGTAATGTTTACGCTACATGAGTTGACGTAATCATCATAAGCACATGTGACACATGTCAAAATATCGGACGAAGGGGACGATGGTTGCACGCAGGTGTTTTATGGTACAGTTTAGCATAAATCTTTTTGGATCGTTCTACCCGCTGATTATAACAGTTCAAGATGTCTTCAGGCATTAGGCTGAGTGAGTCATTACTGATTTATAATAATTATGCAAATCCAACGGTGCAAACTATTTAATTTGATGTGTGATCCTTTGCTAATTGCTACTCATAATTTCTCCAGCCGTTCGTCTTCTATATATATGCGCAACGCTCGTTGTCCTTCTCTGTCTCTGCCTTGCACATACTCTCCCGCTCACGAACCATTCTTTCTTCTTCTTCGTTGTGGTCTTTGACTCATTAGTGGATCAGATAGTACTAAGGAGCAACAAGAGTCTTTTTCCAGAGATGGGGCAGCGTTTCAGCAAAATCAGTGGGAAAAAACAAAGTGGAAGTACTACCCCCATCGTCCCGTCCGGCGATCAGGACCAGCCCTCATCACCTAATCCAATTTCTCCTAACAAAACCATTCCATCTGCCGGGAATACTTCTCCGTCTTCGTCACATCCCAGCTCCTTACCTATCCCGCTTCCGTCAACGTCACATAACGACCCCATTCCGTCCTTAAACCCCCACTACTTGCCTAGTCCGCTTCCGTTAGCTGCACGTATCGACCCCATTCCGTCAGTCAGGAATGGTCCTCCTCGGCGCTTACACAGCAGATTCAAGCCTCCGCTTCCACCAAACTCGAATAGAGAAACCATTCCATCAGTCAGGGACATTTCTCCTCAGCACTCATACGGCAGCCCACCCCAAGGAGTGGTGTCTCAGCATCCGGAACAACAACAGCGTTCGGACATAACCTTCGGTTTCAGTGAGAACTTTGGAGCTAAGTATAGGCTTCAAAACGAGATAGGGAGGGGAGATTTTGGTCATATTTATTCAGCGAGGGTGATGGAAGGTGAGCTCAAACATCAGGTTGTTGCAGTGAAGAAGATTTCCAAAGCAAGGGTATAATCAACTGTCAGCTCTTTTAACTCAATTTATTACGTGTTTATATTGCTTCAATGGGGTCTACTCGAAGGTTTTTGTCTTTACCCAGTCGAGTAGTCATCACTCTCGAAACAAGGAACGAGAAACAAGAATCAAGAATCAAGAAGTTCCTCATAATCCAGAAGTTCTTTCTCTATTTCTTTGTATACCACACCAACAAATTTTCTTGATGACAGCATAACTAACTTCCCAGCCAATCTTAGTAACTGACTTTTGATTAGACCAACTAACTTCTTCCCGCCAATTGTACTACGGATAGTACGCATTGCTTACTTCTTTAACCTAAACATATTCTAAATCTCTGACCAGAACATTGTTATCTTGTCTGTCAGGTATTTAGTTATGTCTAATACAATGTGACTTATGATGTGGAAATCTTTTGAGTACCGTTGATTTGTTACTATTTAACTGTTACCATTGACGTACAATCTTTTTCATAATTGCTGATACCTCATCTATTTTGCAGATAGCAGCAACCTTAGCAATTGCAGATGTTGGTAGGGAAGTAGCCATAACGAGAGCTCTGTCAGGACATAAACATGTGGTCAAGTTTTACGACGCTTGTGAGGATGCCGATAATGTGTACATTGTCATGGAGTATGTCTTATGTGTTCTCTCTTGCAAGCTGGCTGTTCGTACTACGCTTTCGTTGTTTATGTCCCTTTTATTCTTAGCACCACACTAAAAGTTCTGTTGACCAGGAATCGTCAAACTTCAATATTATAGTTAACACAGTTGTGTTTCTGATTTTATTTTCCTTTAATATTTATTTCAGAAGGTGCGTGGGCGGGGAGCTATTAAACGAAAATGGGATAAGGTAGAAATGACGAAATTCCTGAACTTCAATATCATTCCTGTACATCTGATGTACATGATCGAGAACATCTCTATTCCGTTGCTTCTTGGACGACATAAAACGCTTATACGAGATTCTTCTATGGTGCAGGAGAAGATATAGAGAAGAAGATGCAAAAGCTGTAGTTCGGCAAATCTTTTCTGCAGTTGCGTTTTGTCATCTTCAAGGCGTTATACATTGCGACTTAAAGCCAGAGGTTTCCTCCTAAAACTTAATGATTAATTGAGTTCACCTAAATACTCCATTTTGCATTTAGATTACTGAGATGACTTTATTGATTTCTCTTATGTTTCTTTGTCAGAATATCCTTTTTAGTTCTGAAGACGCAGATGCTGATATTAAACTAATCGACTTTGGTCTTTCTAACTTTATCGGTGCCGGTAATGACAACAGACTCTTACAATCGTTGCAAACTTTGAATCGTAGGTAGTTGCCTTTGGCTTTTTCCGACTACCCAATTATGTTTGTGTTTTTTGCAGATGAAAGACTTACCGAGTGTGTTGGAAGTAAATCCCATGCTGCACCGGAAGTCTTGAGAAAATGTTACGGCGTGGAGGCAGACGTATGGTGTGTTGGCGTTATTACCTATCAACTACTAACTGGATCCCTACCTTCGGGGCAAATTGGATCACGAATTGATCAGGACTCATGTTGGGCTTCTGTCAGTCCAGAGGGAAAAGACTTTGTAAAGAGACTCCTGCAAAGGAATTACGAGAAAAGAATGACTGCTGTCCAAGCTCTAAGTAAGTAAAATTTCTATACTCCTGCGCACTAAGGTCCAGTCAGTTCTAAACTGTGTAGTAAGTTCATCTTTCATTGCTCTATCTATTGGTGTTCTGAGGGTATTTACATCTTATGGCTTCAGTTCAGAAGTCTTCGAGCTAATTAAACTAACATGATTTCAGCTCACCCATGGCTACGGAATAACAGTAGTTCTATACCTTTAGACATATGGATTTATAAGCGTGTCAGTGAATACCTTTTTCTTGGACCTATCAAGCAGGCGGCACTAATGGTACCTTTCTTCTCTATTACTGATTTTCATCGTAGATTTTCTTGCAAATGTTAACAGGAACAATGTACAAAGTCATGCGTCTTTTAGAATGTTCATAATTAAAATGATCTTATGATTTCTTCTTTTTTTCCTCTCTCTTTCTGTTAGGCTCTTTCAAATGCGTTGCCGGAGGACGAGCTTGCATATTTAAGAGCTCAATATGACTTGTTAGAGCCAAGTAATATAGACGGTTGTGTTTCACTTGAAAATTTCACGATGGTAATCTGAGTTTTTCTTTTTCGTATTAGACGCAATCACGCAATGAATGTCATTTTATGTCCATTAATTAGTGCCAAGTTTCCGGCTAGTCCGAAACTCAGATTAAGACCCTCTAACAAACACTAAAGGCACATGGAAGTCCCCCACTTCCATTCCTAGGAGGTGCATTTAGTCTATGTTGCTTCTGGATTGTTTATGATTGAGATGTTATTAATATTGAATCGCAGGCGCTGCAACGCAATGCAACTGACGCAATGTGGATGTCGAGAGTTCATGAACTTCTTCATACGGTAAGTTATCTGGATTTTACAATTAAAACTTCTTGATGGCTTGAAACTGATTTTCATCTTCTTTGTTATTTTTCAGATGGGAGCTCTTGCTGCGAGGAGGATGAATTTTGATGAATTTCGCGCAGCTGTAATTAGCCCAAGTCAATTAGAGGTTCGTGAAGACTGGGGAGAACTTTTCTGGGCTGCTTTTGTACAATTTGAGAAGACGGGTAATCGAATCATCTCAAGTCATGCGTTGGCATCGGTACGTCCTCTCGCTACGTTCTTTTATTTTTCTGCTGTTTACGTAGTATTGCACATCCTCTCATTGTTGCAGGAGTTGAACATACGACGTACTTCATTGAACGATGGATGGATTAAACGTACGGATGCAAATCTTAGTCGTGTTGGGTTCTTAAGAGTTTTACTTAGCTGAAATACAAGTCCTCTTGCATAGCAATTCGTAGAAGTTTGTTACACTTGGTAGATGAGTTTCTTCTTCCATTTTCAATGTACACGAGTGATATGTTGGTCGGTAGAAATATAATAAAGAGACACTTTTTAAAAGCGTTACCAAAGCCTTATCATGACGATTTTTATAAATTGTTGGGAAAAGTAAGACATTTGGGGATGATTTTTAAAATCCTGTAAAAAAAGCTGACTTTTAGTGGTAATATAATAACAAATAATTCTTTTATTTATAATTATAAGCCGACTAACTTTGACTTGATCATTTTATAACTAAATATTATATTAAAAAAATTCAAATTTAATATTACTGATAATGATTGTAAGTATAAAAATAAATTTAGTTAATAAAATGTTATATTATTTTAATTATTTATGAGAATATAAACTTATAATTAATTAATATTACATTGATTTATACTTTTTATAATTTGTCCGCCAAACCCCATTCCTATATATTACACTCTATATTTTATAGAAATTATATTGAATATATAAATTCTATATAACATTATAGAATTTATATATAATAAATAGAGAATTATTATTAAATAGACTAATATGATATATAGAATTTATATATAATAAATACAGAATTATTATTAAGTAGACTAATAAGATAAATAAGATATGAGAAAATTTATCTATTATCTATACATTTATAAATCATTATACTAATTACAATTATTATCCATACATTTATATAACATTATATTAATTAGCATATATAATTATATTTATTGCAATATAATTAAAAATAATTGCAATATAGTAAAAAATGAAAATGAAAATGAAATATTAATCATAAAGTCATTTAAAAAATTTATAAAACTAAAAACACAAAAAATTTATGTTACATTATTTTATTTTTATTTATCTCTTTTAAAATATATTATTTGACAATTTTATGTGATCTCACAAAACTTTATTTATTATATATAAATTGTACAATATTATATATAAAATATATATTACAAAAATTTTGTTATACACACACACACACACACCAAATGTTTGAAAATATATATATACACATACCAAATGTCTGAAACTTCTTAAATATAACATGAAAACAACAAACAATGCCCTTTGTGTTTGGCTCATTGTCGTTTTCCTTCCTTTCTATTTCTTCTTCCATTGTTTGGTTCCGTCGTCCTCTTCTTTCGTTGTTTTCTTCCATCATCTGCTTTCATCGTCTCTAGTTTATCATCCGTCGAGGTAAGTCATCCAGCCTTTGCACTTGAGTTTTTATGTTCTGCTTTCATTGTTGTTGTGTTATGCTTTTTTGTTCCTCTAGTTTTTATGGTGTGTTTTGGGTTGTCTGTGTAAATTGCGACTATTCATGCTTCATTATGACATAATGTGTTGCTTTTGGTGAAGAACGGGTTCATTGTTTGCATTTTTGTTAATAGTTAGGGATGATTTTTTTAAGCCTATCAAGTGTTCGATGAATTTGCCTCTAATTATGGTTGCATGGATATGGAGGAGAAGGATCTTCATTCTTCTCTTCATCTTTTTACTTCTTTTCTTAGTCTTCTACAAAGGTGGGTTCAGTTTATTTTTTTGTTGTTTCTACTGGCTCTTTTCAGTTTATTTTTCTGTTGTTTCTACTGGCTCTTTTCCATTCCTAAGTGTGATAGCTTTAAAGTGCTCTCTATGTTGTTTGGAAGGCTTCCTACACTTCTTATAGATAATGCATTAGCTAACTGGCCTACTTAAACCTCTAGATTGTGAATAAAAAGGGCATGAGTCTTTGCTACTTGCTTGAATTATCCTTCCATCCTCTTCTGGGCCTCTTCTAGATTCTTAAATTTGAAATTTAGCGTGTTCATTAACTCATTCATCTTCTATTTCCTTGAAGTAAACTTATCTTACTGAAATTTCGATGGGCCTTAAGTTCCTAGTTGAGTCCCTGCATTGTTTAACCAAGAGAAGTTTGGGTGGTTTTGTCACCTAAGATTGTACGTGTTCAAGTAAGGATTATTACATCCTCAACCAAATTGTGCTCCCAGGAAGTTGAATTATTACATGTTGTTGGTTTCTACTAGGAAGTAATCAACTATGATATGGCCCTCTTGTTGCATGGCTTGCATTTATGCTTAATCGCTTTAAGTGGAAAGTAATAGGCGACTGTCAGGTTGTTTAATTGCTTAGTTAGGTTAGCGACCTCAACCTGTAATGCTGTCACTGAATCTATAACAATCAGTCCTTTTGGATCTAAGAAGGTTGACTATTGTTTACTTCGTTCCTATGTCCAAAGACCACTATTATTCGCTATCTCTTCTAACAGGTTGTATGCTGCATGTACTGGTGATCGTGTAATTCCTTAATAATTGGCATTGAACCTTGGCCTTATGAAGTCCATAAGGGTCCTTTGTTGCTCTTCGTGATTTAATTCCTCTGCCATCTTTCTTTCTATCACTTATTGACGATTAGTTCTTTGAATTTCTCATTTTTGCTTTGGGATGTCTAGAGTTGTTGTATCTTCGACTTCCTTTGAAAACCTTTTAATTTTGTGTTTTTAGATTTTTTTTCTGGCACCTGTACTTACACAAGAAAGTATTAAATCCTTAAATCAAAGGAATTCAAATCATCTTAATGCTAAAAGTCCCTAGCAATGGTGTCAAAAACTTGTTTAGCAAGTTTTATATATAATAAAACTCTCAATATCACATTATCATGTTAATTCAATATACGCTTGGTCTAAGATATCCTAAAGTTTTGATCACTCTATCTTTCAAGATCTAATCAAATAACCTTAACTAAATTTGATATCTATAGATTTGTAATCTCTCGATTCACAAAAGTACTCCTAACTTATTCAATTAAATCTAAAGCAATCTTATAGATAATTAATTTGACAATTAGATCTCTCTTCAATTGATCATTAATTTGATAATTATGAATCTATTAAGTTGCCTACTCTCATTGTACACCTTAACACTAATTACTTTGATTCACTCTTTTAATTTATTATCAGGTATATACACGATAATTATCATAAGCATTCATCAATGTATTGAATTCAACAAGAAATAAGGTTTACAAATAATTACAGAATAATTGCTAATATGGATTTAGAAATCCATAAACATGTTATACATCATAGAAATCCAATTACACATCAAAGATAATGAAGAAAGTAAAGGAAAAAGAATGAACACTATTTGACTCCCTGATCTGGAATGTTGGAATTTCCTGAAGCTCTTCTTTAATCTTCTTTGATGTAGTAGCTGCCACTTCTTTTTGCTATTTTTCATGTTTCTTTATAGTGTATTAGGGTTCTAGGGTTATGTCTAGGGTCTCCCCACTTTGATCGGTTCCAAAAATAGCTCTGAACCCTCAAAACACAAAAAATTGTTGCTTGGAAAGCCATCTATCATGATTGTGACAGGCATTGTTTAGACCTTTCTGTCACGATCGTGCTCCTTATGAACGATCATGCCTTCCTTCAAACTTCCTCTATCTTCTTCATTATTTAATTTCCTTATTTCCAATACTCACAAACACATCAAACACCTCTTAAAACTTAAAAGTAAGACACAACTCTTGATCTAAACCAAACAATCATTTAGAATACATACAAACATTAACAATAACACAATTCTAAGCCTATACACATGATAATCATTTGAGAAATACTTAAAAAATCACTTAAACACTTATAAAAACATAATATAATCTACACCTATCAAGTGGCACACTTATTTTTCCATTTAGTAGCCTACCTATTAGGGTCGTTCCTAATATTTTATAGGCCTTGGGCAAAGTAAAAAAAGTTTCTATTTTTGCCTATTTTTGGGCCCTCACAAAGAATAAAAAATAAGCAAAATATGGGCCCTTTTGTTGTTCTTTATGAGGTCAAGAGTAGGCCCTATTTTGTTCCATTTTATTTTTTATGAGGATAAAAATAGGTACTATTTTATCATTTATGAGGATGGGCCCTGGGCGGGTGTCTGCCCTACCCTTGCCCAGGGTCAGCCCTACTACCTTTATAGAGCTTGTATGTAAATTCTAAACTATTTTTATGGTCAATAAGTCTCTTGAATTTCACTTTGAATACTCCTGCAATGGTGAATTTCAAATTGATTGGTAAGGAGTTTGAAATTTTCAATTAATAAGTTCAATCTTACATTCAATTTTATTATTACGGAACATGCTACCACTGATGAATATTTGAATAGTGCTTGTGACTATAATGTTGATTTTGAACATACTACACTTTATTCAGAATTATCTGTTGCTCACTTTTATGGACTTAGCAAATCAAAAGATACAATTCTAAAAAATGCTACCTAAAAATACATTCTTAGGCTTCTTGCTTTTACGTTTTTAGGTAGAAAAGATTCTATTACTATAGTAAATAATGCTTAATTTTATTTCTTGTAACGTATAATTAAAAAAGTCAAAGGCGAATCTTGTAAGTTGGTTAGCTCTGTAATTTAGTGCTATTTTATTGAGTCATTGTCCATTGATCCTAGGTCCTTTGATTAACTAACTAGCAATACATGAAAATTTGATTGATATTATTAATAATAATTTATATGTTGCCTATGAGGTATTCCCATTGGTTATCTCGTATATGACTAACAACCTAGACATAGAGTTCAATACTCTCAAGGGAAGAATATGTATAATTTATATATAACATGTAAACCCGCTCATACCCCTATGGAAGTATGAGTCAAGCCTCCATTCATATGAGGCATTATACATATAATCATGGTAAGACTTTTCACCATCCTATGAGACCATTCAACATATTTAATTTCCAAAGAAAACTTCCTTGGTATACATACACATATAGAATTCCAAGCAAGGCATTTATTCATCACAATTACTCATTATAACATGGTATGTCATTTTTGTGATAAGTTTGGACATATTGATAGATTTTATTTTATCAAACAAAGAATGTTAATCAAATCTTTGAAAATGTGGGTTGAAAAGAAGTAGGAGCTAAAGAATCAAGCCTACATGAGTTCCTAAAATACATTGATTACCTTGTTTTATGAGGCTATTAAAAAATAAAGAGCAAATGGTATGTAGTAGAGACAGTAGCTATTGAATTGAGCATTATTTTTGGAATTTATATCTTTTATCTTGATGAATCTAACATTCTTGCCTTTATGAAAGTCTTGAAAATGTTGTTGTGGGATATGAAGAATTTAACTCTTAAAATTAATCATTAAGACTTCTCAAAATTGTTGAACCAAATGAGAATAATGAAAAGGATGAGATGTCACTATTAAACAAATATAAGATAAAATAAAAAATAAAGAAGATGAGTTAGTGATATGATATAAGAAGCAAATTTAGACGAAGTTATTATACCAATTTATGAACATTAAGTAATGAGAATATGGCAACAAGATGAAATGGTGAATTTATTTAAAAATAAGTACTAATGCAATGGCATGTTGCAGATTCCAAATAATAAATCTCAAACACTATTATAATTTCCTTTACATGTTGAGTACAAGTGTTTTGTGATAAATATGTTAATATATTGCCTTTATTATGTTTCTGGTTTGCTTAATTTGTATTCTAAACATGTTGTCTTCATTCAATTAACTTCCTCTTCTCAATTTCAGGTTTTTTCCACTAAATATATTTAAAAGAAGAAGAATAGTAAAATGCCAATTATGGATAATGTTATGTCAATTCCCCGATGTCTTGTAGTAAAACATTTTGATTTTAATTATGTGGAAAGGAAACCACCTCCATTACTTAAACAAGATGTTACCATTAAAAAGCATTTAAATCAACTTTAACCTACAATTTCTACAATGTATAAAATTTTTGAAGCTTTTTCACCAAAAAAAAAGTTCAATGCAATCATAATTTATAGGTTAACCCTCAACCTATAAAAAAATGCTATATACATATTCATAATAAGTTTGTATCCTTCTATCTAATTTAATACAAGTCAATGTAGTGGCATTAGGGATGGCAACGGGTCGAGTTGAGCTCGAACATGGGCTATAGTTACTGGGGGCCCAGACCTAGCCCGAGGCCTAATTGCGTCCAAGGTAGCAGGTCTGAGTTCTAGCTCAATCGGGCTTTAGGTAGTTGAAGCCTACTCGGTCCAGCCCAATTTTTTTAAATTTTAAAATACCAAAATGACATTATTTTGTGTATAAAGTTCGGCCCTTGGGTTAGATCAGACTTGGGCAACTTGAGCCTAAACCCTGCCTAAAGTCCAATTTTTTAAGAAAAATTGTGCTCGATGCTTGACATAAGGCTCGATCAACTCGAGCTCAGCCCATTGACCTCGAGTCGAGCTAAGTTTTAGTTGCTATCCCTAAGTCATGTTACAAATTCCAAAAAGCTTACCCTTTGGCAATGATGTTACTAAATCGTCGCTAAAGGCTTGTCATTTAACGATGATTTTAAAAAACTTCACCAAAAGTTAACCTATTGGAAATTGTCATCAAATGCTTACTTTTAGTTATGATTTAATTTCATCGCAGAAAAAAAAAGTAATCAAAGTGTTGCCTTGTTGTAGTGAATTAAATAAGTTTAGATTATCTAAAGCATTACCTGTAGTACCCCACTCTCATAATGCATATCCCTGAACATACCCATGGTATTCGAAAACATACTCTACGAGGGTGGCACGCTAGAAAAGTTAGTCAATCATACTCATTACAAAATTTTAAAAAATAACACACTCATATGTGAAAAATTAATAATAGAACTTTCGACCCATTTTGTTCATAAGCATTTTCAATCGCAGTGTTAAAACTATTATACGTATCATCAGCAATTCAGTAGCCACTTAGACCCATTACAGATACAAAACACTTATAATAATAATATCATTACATTACAAGATCATTCACATACACATTGTACAATACTTGTGAATACATATTTTGATACAAAATAATGAAATACATATGCAGAAGCGAACTGATCATGACCTCTATCTTTCACTTGAATGCAGTAGCTAGACTCTAATTTGTCTAACTTGAAATTGAAGGATCACAATAAGCAGCGGAAATAAAAAAGTTACGTTTAAGAAATATACTCATAATCAGAACAGGTAGAATAAATACCTAGAATTAGTGAGGATGAAACGATACTGAACTTTGAAAATACAAAGTCTCTATGTGCTCCACACCGAGAAATATGTCCCGCTTTCAACACTTGATATGGCTATGGTTAATTTGAAAAACCTTTCTTCAAATATCTATTTTCTCTTGTCTTTTCTGTATATAACTTTTATATACAAACGAAAACAACATACATATGTATATTTTTACTCTCCTGTACGTTGCATGCTTCATGCACTCAAAAACTTCTTTTGTATCTCAGTATCTCACCGAACAAAAAAAGAAAAACCTAGGTCTGAGTGTTTTAACTCTTATTTTCGTTTTTCATGCACGTTGTCTCTTACAATTAGTAAAGTTTATTATTGTTTTTTAAACTTGAAAAACATCTTACCATCACGTCATTTCATTTTGTTTTGGTTTTAAATGTTAAAACCAAAAAAACAACCATCAAGTGCAAAACGCCAACTCGCTTTTTCTTTCTTTCTTTTCTTTTTTAATAATAAATTATTATTATTATTATTATTTATAAAATGAAATAAAATAAAACTATTTTATTTTATTCATTTATTTTATACAAGATAATTCCCAATATTAATTATATTTTTTGTGCTAGCAAAAAAATAATAATATGCCATATACATTATTTAATAAATTATCTCATAATAAATTAAATAATCATAAACGGGAAATATTACACTTGTAAGTGTGTGACCACATAAGTTCATCACTAAGCCGATAGTAATTAATCTAATTAATTACTAATCAAGGTTAGC
>JAOTIZ010000004.1:4756129-4780722 GCA_027123425.1 Erythroxylum panamense | reverse complement strand
GCCTCTATAACAGTTAAATACAGTCCCATTACTAGATGCTCAATTAAACAGTTCAGTAATGCATATGTCTCAGTGAAATGATGTACAATGCATGTCCACGATTTTCCGGCGCTAAAACCCAATTTTGAACTCTTATGCCCAATTCTAATTCTTCGCTCAATTGATCGACAATGATTGATCCATTCCTATAATTCAGTCAATTTCCTCAATCCATATTCCCTATAGCAATTTCCTATTCATTGGGTCAAAACCTCTATTGAAAATCCCAATTAAAACTCCAATTGTCGCAATTCAGTACTTAGGTCACAGTATGAACCATAATTGATCCTATTCTTTATGAATCAGTACCATTTAAATTGAATTCCAATTCTCATAATTATCCTCAATTGTAGACCTCTTTCCCTAGTTCGTAACGAATCTGGAATTACCTCAATCGGAGGTCTACACCATAAATTATACCCAATAATCCAAAATCAATTCAATCAGAATTTTGTCCTTCGCCGCGGCCTAAGGACTCTCGCCGCGGCGCACAAGGGACGCTCGCCGCGGCGTGGGAACCGTTCGCCGCGGCGCGCAACCATCTCTGGCTCGCCGCGACGTCTAGGAAACTCCCCGCGGCGTCACACGCTGAGAGCTCGCCGCGGCGTCCTACAGCACGCTCGCCGCGGCGAACGAATAAATATTCGTCGCGGCGAGGCTCGCGTGCAGGTCGCGGCGCGCGGGCTCTCCTCCTTCTTCTCCGATCGATTTTTCCGTCCAATCTCACTCTAGAACCAGTATAAACACTTCTAGCTACCCAATCAAACACAATAAATGCCATAGATGCAACAAACAACCATAAATAACAACATTAAAGCCATTAACTTACCAAATCAAGCTCAAATCCACAAATCACCGTAAACCCTAAAATCCTTCAAAATCAACGATCAACCACTCTCAAAGCTCCTCAACCTTCAACCTCCACAAGAATCAAGTTAGCCTTGCACAATGAGAAGATCCAGCAAGAAAACAATCGAAAACTCTCACCAATGGGGGAGGATCGAAGATCGCCGTGGGAGAAGAGAGAAAAACTTGATTTTTGCCTTAGGAAATTCCCAAATTTCAAACCTAGCTATTTATAGACTTAGGTCCTCAAATCAGTTCAAATTTCAGTCTCTAAATTCCAATGGTTCAACATTTTTATTTCCTAACAGTATAACTCTAATTTTTTCATTGCCATTGGACAATTCTTTCAGTACCATACGGTCAATCGGTCAGTCACTCAAAAATTTCCGGTCCGGGCATTTTCTCCCGATTTTCCAGAAAATTTCCTATAAGCCACTATCAATTACCAATCACTCTTAAACTATTCTAAACCAATTATTTGAACCCAATTACTCCTAATTTCTTAATCAATTCACAATTCAGTCAATTTCAGTTCACAATCCGATCCATTTATGCTCACAATTAAATACCGAAAAACTATGAATGCATGTACCTATGAATAAATGCATACGCAAAAAGCCTGTTCCTCTATAATTAGAGGCCAATGACATGCTCAATCGGTGAATGCAATGAAACCTATCAGTTTGTCCCAATTTACCAAAATGCCCTTGCTAACAGTAACGGGATGTTACAGAAGCTGCATCACTTTCACCTGCAGTTGAAAATCATGCTAATAAAGATGCTTTTCCTACTCTTGATCATTCACCTGATCATGTAGCAACAAAACGTTCTTATCATCCACCACTTTGAATTCGTGATTATCATAATGGTGCTGGTCTTTTAGAGGAAGTACAAGATAGTATCTTTGCTATATTTATTGATGAAGATCCCCTAACCTTTGTTGATGCATTCATAGCAACAAATGGCGACTTGCCATGGATGTCAAGATTGTTGCCATTCGAAAAAACAATATATGGGAGTTGACAGACCTACCCGAAGGAGGAAAAATAATTGGAGTTAAGTGGGTGTATAAAATGAAGTTGAATGAGCATGGTGAAATAAACAAATATAAGGCATCTGTTGTCACTAAAGGCTACACCCAACAATACAACATTTATTATTCCAAATTTTTTTCTCCCTTAGCCCGTTTGGACACTATCCGGTTTATCTTGCCATTGCAACTCAAAAAGCATGGCCAATTTACCAATTAGATGTCAAATCTGCTTTTTTACATGGAGAGCTTGATGAGGAGGTGTACATCGACCAGCCACTGGATATGAAGTTAGAGGTGCAAAACATAAAGTGTATCAACTTCATAAGGCGTTGTATGGTTTGAAACAAGCGCCCGGACATGGTACAAAAAAAGCGAAGCCTATTTTGTTAATAAAGGCTTTAAAATGTCCATATGAATACAACTTGTTTCTCAAGCACACCTCTATTGATAAGATCTTACTTGTATGTTTATATGTTGATGATCATGACTTCACTGGCAATGATAACTCCCTATTCAATTCTTTTAAACGTTCCATGATGCAAGAATTTGACATGACTGATTTGGGAAAATTGAGGAATTTATTTAGTTTGGAAGTATTGCAACAAGACAATTGGATTTTCTTATATCAACAAAAGTGTGCCCATGAAATCCTAGAGAGATTTCATATGGCTTATTGCAACTCAGTCCACAATCCCATTGTACCAGGATCGAAATTAATGAAGGATCTCACGAGAGAATATGTGGACAACACTCTCTATAAACAACTAGTAAGGAGCTTGATGTGTCTCACCTCCACCAGACTGGATCTTATGTTTGTTGTTAGTCTTCTTAGTCGCTACATGGAACATCCTACCACACTACATCTCCAAGCTTCTAAATAGGTGCTATAATTTATTAAAGGAACTCTTGAGTTTAGCGTGTTTTATCTCCAAAGGGCCATCATCAGCTTATAGGGTACTCTGATAATGATTATGCAGGGAATGTTGACGATAGGAAGAGCACGTCTGGTTTTCTATTTTTATTAAGAACTAGTGCAGTTTCTTGGTCCTCAAGCAAGCAACCAATTGTCACTCTCTCAATTACTAAAGTCGAGTTTGTTGTTGCCGCCTCTTGTGCATGTCAGGCCATTTGGTTACAAAGGATGATGGAGCAGCTTTGTCAAGAAAAACATTCTACAACTGTGATTTATTGTGACAATAAATCAACAATTAAGCTTTCTAGCAATCCTGTTATGCACGGTCGAAGCAAGCATATTGATGTTCGATTTCATTTTCTGCGTGACCTCACTCAGGATGAAGTAATCATGTTGGAATACAGTTAAACTCAATAACAACTAGCAGATCTTATGGCCAAGCTGTTAAAGCCAGATATTTTTTAGAAGATACGGACACTAATGAGTGTTTACAAGGATCCAAGAATAAACTGATCTGTAATCAATTTAAGGGAGGGTTTGTTACAATAGTTCTAGAAGTAGACTTAGCCTTTGAATTTTGTTAATAAATCCCTATTGTTTAGGGAAGTTGGTATGTTCTTTAGCTTAACCCCACAAATACAATGGAGTGCCTTTTATTTCTCATGTATGTTATTGTAAGGCTATATAAGTAGTTGTATTCGCATTCAATAAGATTAGAGAGTTATTCTCCCAGACTGATAACTTTCTTCAGCGTTAACAAAAGCATGTTGTTGGAGAATATAAATGAGGGAGTTGTTGGAGAAAATAGATGGCGAAACTGCTAAAAGACAAAGAAAGACGAAAAGACAAGGGAGCTATTAGAGAAAACAGATAAGGAACTACTGGAAAATAGACGAGAGGAGTAATGTTAGGTTATCAAATCAACGTCATTTTTATTGTTCTTCTTTTTTTCCACAAAAATATTTTCATAGCAAAATCATTTTAAATATGAAATTCATTTTTGAAACTAATATTTTATGGTTTGTGTGTTTTAGCTATAGAAAAAATTTCGTAGTGAAAAGTCTTTATATAGGAAAATAAGTTAACAGTTAGAAAACGTAGTTAAACATTTCACTACTAAAATAAGTTCATAATTAAAAAAATGTCATCAAATGTTTTAGATATGAATATAACACATAGCATATTCTAAACGTAACTAATAGTTTTAATGTTGAAGGTATATATGCTACATTGTCTTTGGCTATGAATTGAAATTTGTAGCTAAAAATTTGTCTTTGGCTACTCAAAATCGTAGCAGAAGACTAAAATTTGTAATCAAAAGAACGTAGCTAATTTCACAATTGTTTTAGTGGATAAAACCACGATATAGTCGAGAGAGGTTATTGAATAATTTTAAAATTTATTAAATTAATAATTTTATATGTGACAAAATCAGTATATATGTCACAAAAGTGGCAAAAAATTTTATTTGATATGACTGTCAAGTTATCACAATTAATAAAGAGTTTAGCAACGAAAATTCAATATTGAAATGTTTTAGTGTCATTTTTAAAATTTTAATAAATATTACAAAATTAAGTAAATTTTATCTTTTTAATTAATTCTTTTTTATCAAAATATAAAGTTAGAATGACCTTTATATCAGCATCTGCTTCTTCAGAAAAAAGGATATTATGTGAAGGAAAAAAAATAGTCGTAGGAATCTAAATGCCAAATGTAGTATTAACCTCAATAAATCATCAAGTTGTAGGAGGAAACTTTTGGCTTTAATTATGTCACAATGGATAACACATCGAAGATGACAAAATTTACACAACTACGGCTTTTGCATCTCCTCCGTACCTGCACCATAAAAGGAATCTCATAAAAGCAATCATGGAGTCCAGGAAGCCACGGAACACAAGAAGAAAACATCTTTCTCGTCAGAGATTCAGAAACTATATGTCTAGCTTAATGAAGAAAGGAATTCGTGCTATCCGTAGTACATATTGGCGGGAAGAAGTTAGTTGGTCTGATGACAGTTACGCTGTTATCAAAGAGTGGCGGCGATGACAGTTACGCTGTTATCCAAAAAAAAAAAGAACCTAATTAGGGTAATATACAAGGAAGAAGTTTCTTGCTTCTTGCTTCAGGAGCCGGGTTCCATATAAGACTTCAGAAGAGTAGCGACCCGATTTGACAGTCGGGTCTTGGGTGACTCGGCTGTTTTCACCGACCCTTCGTCGACAGCAAACACTGCATGGTAATTCATACTCAACTTAAGCAGAAATAAGCCACGTGTCAAAATATCCAATGATTTCGGAGGACTGATTTACACTCAGGTGTTTTATGGTATAGTTTAGCAGAAAATTCTCCTGGACAGGATCTGTCCACCCTCTGATTAAAAAGCTTGAAGAAGGCTTCCACGCATTCAAGTGAGTTTTTAATTCTTCATGCTGATTCTGCAATCTAACGGTGCAAGATTGCATCGCGCGATGTGTGATGGTTTGCTTGTCATACTTCCTCCAGCCTATATGTACCTGTGACGCTCTTGCTTTTGTTCTCTGTCTCTGACTTGCTGAAACGCTCGTGCCCTCTCTCTGACTCGATTCTTTCTTTCTTTCTGTTCTTTTCTTTTTATAGATTTGCTTTGTGATCTTTGACTGATCGCTGATCAAATACAGAGGTGCAATATCTTTTTTCAGATATGGGACAGTGTTTCTGCAAGCCCCCCCACGTTTTTCCCCTCGCCGAACGAGACCTGCCCATAGCACTTCCTCTAATGCCGCCCAACGACCCCGTTCCTCCAGTGCCGCTTAACGACCCTGTTCCGTCAGCAGGGAATAGTCCTCCTCCTTCCGCATACCCTCGCTCCTTCTCTAATCCACTTCCGTCAATGCGTGACGACCCCATTCCGTTATTCATGAACGCTCCTCCTCGGCCCCCACAACGATTCAAATCCCGGCCTGGTTCGCTGCCGTCAACGTCGTATCAAGATGCCACTCCATCAGTCGGGAGCCTGCCTAAAGATGCCACTCCATCAGTCGGGAGCCTGCCTAGTCTTTCTCCTCTTGCCACCCACAGTCCTAATCCGCTTCCGAAGTCCACTTCACGCGGTAAATCAGTCAAATTCATCATGCCTCCACGGTCTCCTCCCCCCAGCCACCAGCCTAGTCCGCTTCCGTCGTCGTCGCGCAACGACCCAGGTCCTTCAGTCAGGGACAGTCATCCTCGGTCCTCATATCACAGCCCACGCGTAGAGATGCCACCGTGGCCGGCGGGAGAGTGCATGCCGAGGAGGACCATCCAGCGACCGATCCCGTCGATGACACCACCACGGCACATTGCCAAGGGGCTCGCAAATCGGTTGAGAGACGGTAGAGGGCGGGGGATGCCGCCGATTCCTGAGTCAGAGCAAGAACAGCCGCCGATTCCAGAGTCAGAGCAAGAACAGCCGCCGATTCCAGAGTCAGAGCAACAACTGCCGCCGGACATGAACTTCGGTTACAGTCAAACGTTTGAAGCTAAGTATGAGATGAGAAAAACGCTGGGTAAAGGGGGTTTTGCCCATACTTTCTCAGCAAAAGTGAAGTTAGGTGAGCTCAGAGATCAGATTGTCGCGGTGAAGATGATTTCCAAAGCAAGGGTACAATCAAAATGCCCATACTTTATTATGTATCTTTGTTGTTTTAATGGTTTTGTTCTTTGCTAATGAAACAAAATGATGGAAGCAGAAAGCTTAAAGTTGGAAGAAAACTCAGTGATTCTCAATCGTCAATGTTGAAACAAGGCACTCCCAAGAACCAAGAATCAAGTTCTTGATAGCAGCATAACCAACTAGTTTTCTTTCCCGCCAATTTTAGTAACTGACTTTTGATCACACCAACTAACTTCTTCCCGCCAATTTAAGTTACTGACTTTTGACTACACCAACAAATCTTTTTTCCCAATTTATTTTTCTTACTACAGAATCCTTGCTTCTTTCAGTGGTTTGTCTTTCTTAGCTCCTCATCTTTGTGATGGAATAGCACCTACAATTGAAATTCAGGAGTCTATTAAATGTCTATTCTGTTAGACATTTGGTTACAGATATCTTTAGGTGGAATCTTTTGGGTAATTGTTGCTACCTCATCGGTTTTGCAGTTGGCAACATCCGTAGCATATGCTGATGTTCGTAGGGAGGTAACCATAATGAGAGCTCTGTCAGGGCATAAGAATGTGGTCAAGTTTTACGAAGCTTGTGAGGATGCCGATTATGTTTACATTGTCATGGAGTATGTCTTCTCTTACCTTCTTCCCAAACTTTTTGTCTGGGTAGTTGACATGTTGATACTCGGCATGTTTCCTTTTCAATGTCACTTGCAAACAGTTTTGTTGTACTGTCCCCTACGCACCAAAGGTTCTAGTGATCGGAATCGTCAGCTTTCATTATTGTAGTTGCACAATTGTGACGATTTTTGCTTTGATTTTATTTTCCTTTGGTATTTATTTCAGAAAGTGCGACGGTGGCGAGCTAGCGGAGAAAATTGTGAAAAGGTAGAAACGATGAATTTTCTGATATTCATTATTAATGTACATCAGATATCCCGAGGCTTCTTGGACGAGATGAATGATTACATAAGGTTCTTCTATGGTGCAGAAGAAGACGATGTAACGAACAAGAAACAAAAGCTCTAGTCGTTCAAATTTTGTCTGTGGTTGCGTTTTGTCATCTTCAAGGCGTTATCCATCGTGACATAAAGCCAGAGGTTTCCGCCTACAGCTTGATGATTAATTGTTCCTGCTAAATACTGCATTCTGATATACGCATAATATTGATTTATCTTCTTTTCCGCTGACAGAATATCCTTTTAACTTCTGATGACCCAGACGCTGATATAAAGCTTATCGACTTTGGTCTTTCAAACTTTCTCAAGCCAGGTAATGATACAAAAGTCTTACATTGTTCTGTATCTTTTAGTTTCTTACCTTTTACTAACAAATCCATGCAGACGAAAAACTTACTGAGGCTATTGGAAGTGTATATCATGCCGCACCAGAAGTCTATCGGGAATGTTACAGCCTGCAGGCAGACTTATGGAGCATTGGCGTTATTACCTTTGAACTACTAAGTGGAAGCCGACCTTTCAGGGGATCAGGATCAAATGATTCAAAATTTCTTGACGAAGTGGCGTATTCTGATCCAGTCTTTGATGAGTCACGGTGGCGTTCTATCTCTCCAGACGCAAAAGACTTTGTCACGAGGCTCCTGAATAAGGATGGAAAGAAAAGAATGACGGCTGTCCAAGCTCTTAGTAAGTAAAATAAGTATATTGGTACGTTCCATCTTCCATTATTCTATCTATTTAAACTAACTAAATTGACATGGTTGAAGCTCACCCATGGCTGCGGAATAGCAGTCATTCTTTACCTTTAGACATATGGATTTATAAGCGTATCAATGTGTACCTACATGCTACACCTTTCAAACAGGCGGCACTAATGGTATATATGTTCTTCTCCATACTTATGTATCTTTTTATTATTGATTTCCTTGGAACTTACAAATTACTATTTTCTTTGCTTTGATTTTTGGTTTCTCCCTTCTCTCTTCCTGTTAGTCTCTTTCAAAAGCTTTGCCGGAGGATGAGCTTGCATATTTAAGAGCTCAATATGAGTTGTTGGAGCCTAAAGAAAATGGTGTTTCACTTGAAAATTTCACTAGGGTAATTAGCGGTATTTCACAAGCTTGTTTTGCATTGTTTGTGAATGAGATGCTAATTATGTTGAATTTCAGGCGCTGCTGCAGAATGCAACTGATGCAATGGTGAAGTCGGGAGTTAATAAAATGCCTGATGAGGTAAGTATGCTGAAAGCATTTAAAGGCCTGATGGATCTTCCTGATGACCTGAAACCCTTGCTCGCAGATGGCACCCCTTGCTCACAGGAGGATGTTTTTTGAAGAATTTTGCGCAGCCGCAATCAGTCCATATACATTAGAGGCTCGTGCGGAATGGAAAACCATTCTCTCGAATGCCTTTGAACATTTTGAGGGCAATGGCAACGTAGTCATCTCAACTCGTCAGTTGGCGCAGGTACGTATACTACTATAGATAAGTTTCTTTAGCACTTGGGTAGGATCTTTTATTTTTTCTGCCCATCCCGTTACTGCAGGAGCTGCACATGAACCATACACCCACTTCATTCAACAGTTGGATCAGAGATTCTGATAGGAAGCTCAGTTTGATTGGATTCGAAGCACTTTTAGGTGCTGTGACCGAGCGTCACTCATATTCAGCACGTTATGGATTCCTCCTCTAGAATTTAAAAGGGTTCAATTTTTTTTTCAGAGATGGGACATATAAATGTAGTTAAGTGATTCTTTGGTGATATAAATAGCGGCGGCTTTACTTCCATAAGATTACACCTAACTAAAGAGAGTGGTGAGCACCGTATAAAGTAACGAAACATTCTGCGAAAAGAGAGTACTGATGAGCACCATATCATTATCACACATATCGTTTAAATCAATCGTTATCACAACTAAATGACAAGCAATTCCTAATCACAACTAACTAATCGTTTTAAGCAAAATAATCAAAGCTATTAAATAATACACACATTAGGATTGGTATCAACTGCACTGGGACCAGTCTCTTCCCACCAGAAAGGCCCACAATATTGTCTTTCTCTGGCCTTACACACTGCCCAACTTGTAACGTAAGTGTTGCCAAAAGATGTTTAATCGCAGTCACATGACTAGCTATTCCCGAACCTCATTAGCCTCCATTAAGAAGGCACTCTTGTGTTTTTTGTATACATAAATATCTTTCGAGTCAGCATTACGTAATTGTCAAATATTTCTAATAATTCAATTAATAAATTAAATCCAAACAATTTTTTACAAATTTAAGGTGTCTCTCAAGAACTCTTCTTCGGTTTTGATTATGGTTTTATATTTGATGTCAGTCTATGGAACAATCGAACAGGGACAAAAAAAAACGAGGAGATCAGACACCAAACCCTTTGCCTGTCTTTGATTCTCTGACCATTTAGTTACGTACCCAATTCAATGCTGTCCAACTAGCTAATCCACGGATATGCTTTACAGTTAATAGTTTTCGGATTCTGACACTAGTGAGTTATGACCCGCAAGAATTATCTCTCATCTGTTCATTATCTCCATTCCTTTATCCTACTACAGATTAGTTACCAATCAGTGTACATGAACTCTATCTACTAGACTGGTGATTTCACAGCTTTAACCAGGCTGCAACATGGCCTGGTATGATTGGGAAAGGAGATTAGTCCCATATATATGTGTGAACAAGAACTAGTCTGATTCATGATGAGTGCGAGCTGCATCGTGATTTTGTATGTTGAAACTCTGCATATACTGCCATTGACCTAAGCAATTAATTTAATGATTAAAAAAGCAACTAGCACTTATGGTTGGACTTTTATCTATTCTTTCACTCTCAGTATTCCTCTAATGATGCCATCACCACCATTAAACAAATCATCTTCAACAATGGAGCAAGCAAAAGCAAAAAAGAAAAAAGGTAAAGAAAAAAGGAAAATTATTTGATCTATCTTTTCCAGTCCAGCAATATGGAAATAACATACGGAAAACAAAACTCAGAATTCGAAAGGCAAGAACTTTTGTGTTCTTTTGTTGTCATTATCGCATAATATTGATCATCAGCTTCAACATACAGAAAAGGCGGGGGAAAAAAAAAAGAAAGAAAACTGACCCAGAATTTACACATCCTTAAAAGATACCGATCCAACAAAATAAACCCAATATCGAGCACTGTTTGGCTCCATATTTAACATAACCTCAAACCCTAAAACACAAAACATTATGATGATTCTGATGTAGTGACCTTTCTTGATCAATCATGCCTTGAACGTGCCTAAACTCCTCCACATGGCAAGGGATAGTGATTGTACCCTTCTGATCAAACCCATACTCTTCTTCAGCTTCTTTGAGTAAGTGCATGAACAGAGGGTGATTGAAGTATATAACAGGCACTATAAATCTCTGTTGCTTCTCTCCTTGACCAACCTTAATTGCCAAACACCCTTTTGGCACATCTCTCTCTCGCTTCTTATTGCTTCCATGACTACTGGTATGATGATGATTATTGGGTAGGTGAAAGTGAAAGTTTCTCAAACTCTTCTCGCGGCTACCCATAATAATAACAATTCTAAAATATTAAATATTAACTTCGGCAGATTAAAAAAGAAAAGAAAGACAAAACCTAACTAAATCTGGGACAAGAAAACAAAGTAAACTGCCAGGGGAATACTATAATGGCTTGTTTGAAGAGGGCAGGAGTAGAGTATCTAAGCGATCTTGGGTCATATCTGATTTTGGAACTCCAAAAAATAACGCTTACAAGCCATGAAACAGAAAGTCCAAGATTTATATAGAATAATCAACGGAGAAGAGTACCGCTGGTAGGAGAGAGTCAGTGGGGTTTTATTACCTGCGAACAATATCAAGTTCTCAACTTCGCCTCTGTGTTTCCAGACGTTGGATTTGGTGGTCCCGCCGATTGTCAAATTGGATGCTGCGAAGGATGATTTGCGATGCTGGGATAGGAAATCCCCTGTTGTTAACGGACTTTGTAGCTCCGTAGTACGATTCCTATGAGTGGCAGTTTAGTAAATGCAAGCGTTTTTGAGGGGTAAGACACGTGGAAGGAGAGTTGAGAAGAGGAGGACAAGTGGATCGGAGTGGGACTGTGAATCATCAGCATAGCCGACAATTAGGTGTCAGTAATCGTAAGGGGCAACCAATAGCACGTCTGCAACATGTCGACGTAGACATCAGTCAAAGTCTCTCCCTTCGGCTAAAATTCAGAACTTTTATTTAATTATATAATATTTTATTATATTTTATAAATTTCAGCCATTTATTTATATAAATCTTGTCTTGTGAGATTCTGCATAAATAAATTACTAAATTTTATAAAACAGATACTATAAAATTAAATAGAAGATCTTATCTTTTTAAGAAGTTCAAATCTCCTGTTCAATTTTACGCTGATGCATGTCTTTTTTTTCTCGCACGAGTGCAACTCTTTTCCACCCCTTGGATGCATTGAAGGGAGCCTAACGCTGAAATCGCACGGCAGATGGATCTAGTGGAGTAGGAAACTGGCTATACATCTGCCCACAGCACGCTCGTAGTCTAGCCGAAGAAGAATAAAAATCGGGGACAGAATGACAAAAGTATCCCTATCCATTGGGGTCCATGATGAGATTGACCTGAATCTGGTGCGGAGATATCCGATTTAAATCAAAAGATGTCAAATTTGGTGGGACTATAATGTCATTTAGATTCTCTTACATTTGCCTTTTTTTTCTCTCTATCTTTTAGGCAATATGTTTGTAGACCAAATTTTCTAATATAAACGTTAAAAGGAGTAGTTGCCGCTTGTACGTGAAGTACATCTCAACTTAAGAAAGAAAAAGCTATCCCATTCCTCGATGACAATAAAGATTATGTTACAGGTATAGACAAGAAGAACATATCCTCTGTCCAATATTACCCTATTTTATTCTGTTTATGAAATCTTAATCATTTATTTTGTAGAATTTACATAAGGTCTACGTAGGACCTACACAAAATTTATATAAATAAACGGCTGAGATTCATTGAACACAATAAAATATTATAATATTAAACAGGAGATTTAAACTCTAGACAAAAAGAGAAGACCCAAAGATGCGGTTGTGGAGAGAAAAATAGAACAGATGCAAAGTTAGGAGAAGTGGATAATAGAAAGTGGAGGGAGGGGAGTGAGTGAGTGAGAGTCGCTTTTTGGGAGAAAAGCTAAAAGGTGGCTTCAAAGTCTCGGACGGTTTATTCTTCCACATTTATAGCATTTCGGATAGGTAATGGTTTCCCTGCACGTTCAATGATTTTAGTTAATGAACTCATCGTCGACTTAAAAGTCAATGATGTGAATAAGAATGATTGCGGTCTAGACCACGCAACACCGACGCGCACCTATCGCGAACCTTAGGTCCTTAGCTTGTCGTCCATGGAGCATCATTAGCCTTTGTTCCAAAGTCATCAACACCCTTTCTATTTTAAAACATTAAAAAACAGAGAGATCGGAAGCAATATTGTCACTCATGCCTGCAAAATGCATTTATAATTATGATCGATCTGTATCCGTTCTCATTGGTTCCGGATTTTGAGTGATGACTTAGTTTAAAGTTACAAAAATGGTCACCTTTCGTGTATAGTAGGGACATAAAGGACCGCCTAATTTATGGTACAATTATCTTTTAGGGGTATTATTTTCATGTCATATTGTACAATACGAAAATAATTATATTAAAAAAGGAATTTCAATTTGCTGGGCTGAAATTTGGGGTTGACTACCATTTTCTTGATGGTACCCATTTGCGGATAGGACTGGCCCAATCTATACGGTCCAGTATAGTAACTTAGATGAGCAATCTAAAAGTTTGTGAAGAATGGGCTAGACCAACTTATTGCCTTTTAGGTCCAGAGAGTATGTTTAAGTCTTCTCTCATTCACGTACAAACATCGTCCAGATACAAGTACTTGGTCTCGGCTCATGCGGGAGTCAGAAGCAGCAAATTTTGTAAGAACTTGCTCAGAACTCTACAAGCAAGGTAAGTAGAGATGCTGCCTAACTTTTACTAACCTAGATTTAACTTCAATGATTCTTCATTTCTGTTCATAACATTCTCCATTTAAGGCTTCTTACAAGAGTACTGCAATATTGTAATTATGGTATTCCTACAGCATTTGTTTTAGTAATTTTCTACTCAAAACTTGACTTTTCAGTATCAGGAACCAACAAATGAGTTGCATAGTTTCATTTCATATTCATCATCGAAAACCAAAATATTTTTAAAAAGAGATGTATGGCAACGCAGCTCGATCGAGATCTAAAACGATCTCAACTTCTCAAACAATAACTGCACTTAAAAGTACAAAAGTGTTGGTGCTTAGAGTCTAACTAGCTGCTTAGCTAGCTTTCACATTGACTTTAGCTGCAGCCAAGGTTTCCTTCTTTTTTTTTTTCTCCACTTTTCACGCTTAAAACATTGAGCTCACCCCAAATCGTCTTTTGAATCTGTGAAATTCCGCAAATTACAATATAGCCTGGGTTAGCATTGGATCCCACATAAATTGTCAAGGCGTAGGTTTTGGTGAACCTACTTGTAGAAGTAAATACTGCAGGTCTTTTTCAACATCTATCTAGTAGTACAAAGTATTATGGTCAAGTTGTGGGTATACCAATCGTTCACAAAAAGTTGTGGTCATAAAACTTTATCGGAATTGATAAAACATGGGCCAAAGAGCTTCCCTTCCTTCCAAGTAAAAGCTAAAATCACTGATTAAACTAAAGCAGAAAGTGGTTCAGTTTAGGTTTTGCTAAGTCAAAAAGATTCAATAAGCTAAAAGGCAGATCTTTAGGGAGACACGATTGACAAAATCCATCTCCACGAGGACTATAACAAAATGTCTGGGGGACAGCAAAGGAGAACCAGTCTGTACCAAAACTCGCAGAAATATTTACAATTTATCCAAGGTACAGAAACAATAAGAAAGCATTTGCCTCCTAGATTCCATACCATGTTTCATACATGAAATTTTGATCAGTCACAGTGTATAGGGTGTAACGTATTGCTCTAGAATCTTACTCGCAGTTCTTGTGACCCTCAAATGGCTAACCCATTATTGGATGAAGCACGGATACTAATTCCTCGGTATGAATGAAGAGTACAAGAAATAGAGTAAACATCAGTCTTGGCTTCCAAAGTGATCTTTCATATCTCATCAGGAGAATTAGGGTTTAAAGCGAAGACAGCATTCTTGGATTTCTGCTAAACATTGCGTCAACATCTCGAAATTTTACTGAAACTTCGTTGTCCTGTGCTCAATTTTCCACACCTGAAGGGACAAGATAAGATAGGACTAATGCATAATATACATCAGTGACCAAAGGAAGGGGAAACAAAGACTAATGCAGGAAAGTTACATTATGATCTTGCTAACTTACACTTACGCATCCAGTGCTCTAAATGCAGGTTGATTGTCTATGGAACGGGAAGGTAGACGTAGAGTGAAGTTAAAATAGTAATCTGATTGGGTCTCAGAAATAGGAAAGGTCGTTCAGTAAGAAAGCTCAAGCTGTTACCAAACATAAGCTAGTACATCAGACGTCAACAACAACATGATAAGCACAAATATTTTTTTTTATTTCACATCAAGGAAAAGGCATCTTGGTAATGGTACGTCTTAACTTGTATCCTCTCTTTTTTTTCTATTTCCATGACAACAGAACTGCAAGACTTTTCAAATAATGACAGAAAGGGCGTCGTTTTCTTGGTTTTACGTCTTTACACAGCCGTGCCCTTTCTAAAAGATTGATTCTTGAGATCGGAGCCAAAGATTTTTAAAGTGAAGAAGGAAACCCTAGAGTGTGTGACGAAGAAGACATAGAAATCTGTATCAATTTTCAAAAAACCAGATCTGAAACAGAAAAACAAAAGAAACAGATGGATCAGATTTTGGAAGCCATCATGAGGGAAATCTAGCTAATGATGAACTACAAGAGGCTTTAGAATGTTACTGACACGTACAAAAAAGATAACACCATCATCACATGATCAGAAAAAGAAAACGAAAAGGAATAATGATGAAACTTCTTTCTTCGAGTTGGTCAAAACCCTTCATCATTACACCAATCTGCACCACCACTGCAACCTTAATTAGACGAAAAATGAAGGCCCTTAAATCTGAAAGCGCCAACAATTCTTGTTTCCTGAAACGAATAAGATACAGAAAATTTAACTGATAAATGGAGTCAGAAAAACCAAACCTTTACACTCACGCCATGCGCATGGTGACAACCTAAGACAAATTTTTGCGGAAGCAATAATTGGGGGGAATGAAGCCTGGTCCGACGACACTGAACAATGGTGGGTTTATCATGCTACCGCAACGCATGTTTAATCTGCACCACATAATTGAAAGAGTCGATCTTTACAAGTGTCCTCGAGCCAGACAACATTCCCCTCAAAAAAGAAGCTCCCTTTGCACTCTCAATTCTTCTAACAGAGAGACAGAAACTGAAATAAAGAGAGAAAGAGGTGGGGGAATCTGTCTGTTGGCGGGTTTGTGAGTTTGTGTGGATTTCTCTAGCTTTGTATCTTATCTCTTTATCCCCCAAGACTCTCGCCTATCTTCAAGGGGGACGTGAGAGAGAGAGAGAGAGAGAGAGAGAGGTGGGGGATCATGATGAATGAGATGATGAAGAGAATGATAATGGTATGGGGGGTTATAAGAAGAGTAAAAAACAGTGGAAACAAACACCAACGTTAGCAAAAGACAAAGATAGGTGCAGACTTGACCCTACCAGCTGGTTTCTCAGTTCCAGAAATGACCACGACCCCATGCACCCTCTCTCTCTCTCTCCGTACCTCTATACACACACTCACACTGTCAAACATGACAATATGTGTATATGTACAGTATGCCTCTGTTGTCTAAACTTATATTTACCGTTGGATGTGCCCAGATGATTTGTGATGATCAACACCTCGTACAAGATTGGGATTTGGGTGTGTGTGTGAAACTGAAACCCCGAGGCTTGGGAGAGGAGAGTTTAGGTGTGATGGTTGATGGTGTCATCAAACATGAATTACTGTTAAAACAATTGCTGTCTATGTACTATGTAACAAAAGGAACCAATACCCATTATGGACCGTAGGATGCAGAGACCGTCCCATGATTCAAAAGCTGCATTCAGTGACTTGTTCTTGGTTTTTAAGTCATGATAATATAAAATAATTGAATCCAAAAGGAATCAAAAGTAAAGAAGGCCTAGAATTGAGTCAGAGGAGTGGTTGAGTTATTTAGCTGCCCGATAATAGCAAGCCCCATTTAATATGGCATCACCTTTCTGGACTCGATTAATTGCATTTTGGAATTATGCATTAAAAAAAAATTGAATATTAGAGAGAAGTCTTAAAAATATTGAGAAAAAAGAAAAACCCTCGTCTGCCGTGTCACTTTCAGCCAGAGGCGCCGAATTCGAGGCGATGACCGACAGGCATGATCAGGGGTCCACGCTTTCCCTTTCACTTTGCCATTTTACCCTCTTCTTCCCAATTCATCGGCGACTCTTGTTAGTTTTTACATTTCTTAGGTCAAATGATTTGCATTTTTTATTTATCAAAAAGGGTCAGCTTTATATTTGTTCTTTTTCTTTTGAATATTTCGTCTTTCTTTATTGTGTTATGTTTGCAATTGCAGATGAGTCCAGTGTTTCTGTTGGGACTTCATAAATGGCCGTATTGTTTTCATGCAATGCTTTAAATACTAGGGGTTCTTAAATACAAAACTAGAAAGATGGTCTCGCTCTTGTCTTGAAATTGCCATTGTTTTGCAGGTAATACATAGACGTTTCGGGCCAGATTCAAATCTCGGTGCCATCGACTTTCATTGCTCTCAAAATGTGATAGGAACGTTACTATAGAAAGAATACGTAGTATGAGTACAATTAAGGTTAATAATTATAATCTAAAACCATGGGAGCGAAGGAGCAGGTGGTACCGTGTGACCTTGTGATGGCAGTTTGTTTGGCTTATTAAAAACCTGGCTTCTACTTTTTCTTGGTGTCCAGATAGGGACATGGCACGGCCATCTTCCCATACACAATATATCTCATTTAATTCCCATGGGTCCAACTTTGTTTTCTCTGCCTCTGTGTCTAGTGTGATATGTCTCTCTCTTTTCCTCTTTTACCCGTTAGTAAGGAAATTTGATTCCCAAATAAAGTTAAAAATGCTTTCTGGGTTCGGATCTACAACTCGTAAAGAGATGAGTTGGGTTTTCGTTAAGTTTTTGGCTCCACATATTACCTTGGACAGCATGAAGACAGGAGATATGAACATATGCTTGCTTCGTCTAAGGTTCAATCGCAAAATGGAATCAACAATGGAGGGAATGTGGTGGGGTCTTTCATGATTCATTCCTTAAGTTTAATTGCAATTAATAGTGGTTAATGAGTTATGGGTTGTGGTGAGTCCTAAAGTAAGTGAAAAGATTTATAGGAATGTTAAGAATTGAAACGGAGAGCAGTACTGGAGGTTCCATTCTTGCGAAAAGAGAGGAGAGAAGAGGGTTTTTGTTTTGTTTTCATGTGAAGTTGGTTGCCCGTATAATGTGCTGCCATACTTATCAACTTTACACAAATCTGTCGCGCTCTCTCTCACCCTTTACTGTACATCAGAGTGACAAACGGAGAGGACGATACTGGCTCCAGATTTCAACGCTTTACAGTCTTGAAAATTGTGTTTCTATATATATAAACCCAGCGGAGTGAGAGAGAAAAAAGTGGGAAAGAAACAACACGTAAATGTCAAATCCTGCATCTCTTTCCCAGATTGTCGACTCCTTTTACATTTCTGTTTTCTATACTATAATAATTTTGAGTGTTATTAACACAACCCAACAAAAACTTTTCGATCATCTACAACTCATCAACATTTTTTTTATATGTATATATGTAGTTTAGGAATAGTCAGGACAGTGTTTACTTACATGGGCATGTATGTTTCACTCTCCTCAAAATGCATGGTCACGTGCCATCTTTCTTTTTCTCTGCGCTCGTGTCTCACTCAGAGGTGGCTCCAATGGAGGAGTAGTTGAAATGGAGGAAAAGAAAAACTTTCGTGGGGTAGCTTTTTTTGTTCAAGTCAATTTGGTGCCTACATCGAGAAAAGATGAGTGATACTCGTTTCTCTGTAAAGCCAAAACGAGCTTACAAAAATCATTTAAGGGCTAGCAGCAGTCAATGCACACACTCCCCCACGATGGGTTTTAATTTAATCGGATATGATTAACAAACTACCTGTACTAGAGGGGAAGACTTTTTTAGCACCTAAAATCGCCATAGGTTAGGTTGCAGCCATTCTAATTAGTGAAGAAAAGCATAGTCAAAGTACAGTAAGGCCTGATTATGCTTTTGCATGTACAGAGACTCCAGGTCATCCCTTCACTTACTATTCGGTAGCTGCTCCTATCTATATGCTATTCATTCCGTGTTACTCCAATAGCTAAGCTAGCTTCGAGCTTCAAACAGTTGCCTCATGGTCACCCTAGTTGATGTGAGGTCAAAAAGGGCATATGGAACGACTTTAACGTGATGATATCAATTAATTTTCAAAAAAAACGGTCACTTCCTAATTAAATTCCAATCATATATCTTGTTCCTGATTAATTGGCTAAGTTTGAAATTACAAAGTTATGATAGGGATCCGAAGTTCACTGCGAAACTGTTCTTAAGAAACAAGAATGACAGGAGTCTCGAGTTCAACTCCACATCTGGACCTCTGACCCTTGAAAAGGAAGGAAAGCCCTTTCAACTTCTTTACTTCAATTTCGGCCCTCGTACGGAATTGCCTATTTTCTTGGGTCTATGTTGTTCTCTGTCAAGGTCCTACAAAGGACCCGGAATCCTTGAACTTCAAGAAGCCCAGGACGCAGCAGCCTGAACCACTATTGACTATCGCCAATTACAACAGCAGCTATATATACAAGGACTTTTCCATTGAAAATTTTCAGTAAAACGATCGTTAAATGATCAATAATAAAATGTGTTATATAAAAGTATATATAAAGTAATTAAAAAAATATCAACATCAAAGCTTAATTCATTTTTAAAATCTAATTCAAATAATTTAACTTGACATAAATTATTAAAAACTGTAAAATTTAGTGTCTTGTTCGAGTTGAGTTAAAATGATCAAGATCAAATTTAAAATGTGGGTTAGACAGCTAAATCAATAACTTTTAAGTATTTTATGTGTGAATAGTTTTTTAAATACAAATTTCATATAAAATCAATAATTTGAAAAAAAAAAGCAGAATCCTTTAAACACTGGAGAGCGACATGCCTTTTATTCTAATTATAATAATCATCATTAAGATTCCAATTATCATTGGTAGCAAGTTGTTCCTCAAATCATGAGCTTCGGAAAGGGCATCTTCAAATATGACCGCAACTCACTAAGTACATTAAAAAGAGCTAGATTATACTACTAAGTTCAGTAATTGCCCGCACGGATAGTCCAGTTGATAATTAGGAAAAAAAGTGAGTCCAAAATCTCAGGTTTGAGTCTCGGTAGTTGCAGTGTGAGAGTTCATCTAATGTGATGACTCCTTGTACGCACTAAACACTGAGCCACCTTTCCGAAAAACTGGCTGGGGTTAAACCGTGATTTACCTCCCTTACACAATGTCAGATCGGAATGTGGGGACGCCTAAAGTGGGTGTTTCACCTTTTGAGTCCAAGAATGGTGCTTTATCATTCCTCAGCATGACGTTTTCTTTCGCTTAACGATGCTGTTCTTATCTAATTATAATCCCAATCATTACATCACATCTAAAGATTGTGCTGTTCATATCTAGTAGTAGTACTAAAGCTAATGTGATGACATAGAGCGCCGCCCACTTGTCAGTTTAACTGTGCTCGAAAACAAGCTCACTTCAGCTCCATTTGAGACAGTTCCTGAGCCGCCGTAACATTTTTAGACTGGTCCATTTCTCCAGACTTAACCCAGACGCAAGAAATGCTATGCTTTTAATGATAACCCTTCGCCGAATACAAATAAAAACTGCCGTCACTTTCGTGTCGTCCGTTGTCTTCATCCTCCATTTGCTTATGTAACACAAGACCAAGCTTATCTTCTTCCCATCCCCTACCTTAAAAAAAACCGCCATAAGAGGGTTAGTCTCATCTGAAGGGAATTTCTCATGAATATAAGTTTATAGTTAAGAATGTTTAGCTTATACACACCCCTGAGTCCTGAAGGCGATGGGATTTCTGGCAAGTGAAGCGACTGTTACGGGACAAAGGGACCGTCGTACCACGTGGCCAGAATACGACAAAGACCTCTTCATTCAAAGACATGTTCCCCACCACCCCAGACCACTCTTAAGAAGCAACAACAGGCACGTATACTTCCTATCTTAACAAGCCTTGCTACGTTGAACCATAAGCTCCGCGACACGTGCTCATGTGCCACGTAAAACACCCAACCGAAGAATAATAAGGCGACGAAATTAGATGTATTCCTCTTTATTGCGCGATAACTGACAGCTGAAAGCTACGTCGTCCTATCCAACGACTCTTATTGGCTTCAAATATTACATGCAATTCCCTTTATTTCAAAAGTCGGGCATGTTGCGGCTCTCCCTAGCGACAGTGACTCGACCCATGTTGATCCATAGGGCTCAAGTCGACTTGCATGTGACTCGAACCAGACAATTGCCATATGGTCCTGACTTCTCCTCCTCCGTGCGTGCATTGGCCCAGTCACTCTTTCCTACATCTACGGAGAAGAAATGAAATCTCCTTAGATTAAACATTAATGTCATTATGTAATAAAAATTAGTGAAAACCAATAGAGAAACAGCGTGATTCATGGCAGCCGACACCGAATGCTTCCGGACAAGAATAGCAAGGAGTTGGTGACAATGAGGAGGGACACTAATATTTAATTGCATACAAAGCCTATTATGATCACTAGATATGTTCAATGTCATAGTAGATTATAATTTAATTTAATTAAGATTAGAATAATTATTATTATTATTAAGTATAAAAATTTACATATATTTTAATTATAATTTAACAATAAATAAATTATATTTTCAAAATCATAATTTCACTTAAATTTTTAATGCTAATCTAAGCTATAAAAATTATTAATCAAAAGCAAAAAAATTAATTTATTGCATATATAATCAAATGTCAAATGTATGATGCCATTCATTCATATTCATCAATATAATTAAACTATTTAATAAATTTATTATTATTATTATTATTTAGAAATCAAATTGGTTCAGCCGGATTCTGGCGAGACTGAACGTTGCCGTTTGGATCCATGAGTTGACTGCTTTCTGTGGTGATTCCGACGATGAGATACCTGCAAAACAAAGAAGGCACGTCGAGGGTTATGTCCCGATTAGCCCCTCCGACGATCAAATCAGTCTTTTGTGAAGGTAGGGTTGCCGAAAAGTCAATGAGAGCTAGGTTATGAATTGCGTACCTTCGTTATGATAGAACAATACCTTATATAGTGCATGTGCTAGGTTTACAAGTTTACGTCTGCATGGGATTCTCTCACCTGCGGACGGGCTGAGGAGAGCGTGGACTGGACCTGGGCTTGACATAGCCATTAGGCAGGAGATTGGTCTTCGGAGAATGGACCGATCGGCCCACGGGTCGTTTTGACTGGGCTCAGGCCCAACACGGCCGACCCGACCATAAGTCCCCCTACTCCTCGAGTCTGAGTGAAGAGAAGGGTCGGAGGAGTATGCATAGATTTCGGAGCCCGTTCGTAGGGCGACTCGTGAATGGGGCGATCGGTCAGGCGTTGAGATGTAGCTCGCCTGTGGAACAGCTTATGAAGTAGTCGATCGGTTGGGCATTGTCATTCTGGCTCATGTACGGGATCGGTCGGCTGAAACTCCCAACTGATCGGCCTAGGCACTTATCGCGCGACAGCTTGCATTAAAACGGGTCGGGGGGTTATCATTAGCGAGTGCGTGGCGGTACTTGAAGCATTTATTGTTTGACGGCGCGTGCCCTCTGATAACTTTTCCGAATCCGGAACGTATCGTCCTTGTAACCGTTGTGCAGCTGTCATTCGCATCCTTTCAACTGTTCGCGCCGCTCCAAATTTTGAGTAACCCTAATTCTTTTTGACTCGGGTTCTGCCGTGTGTCCAAGCTTGCTCGGATTTTCTCCGCGTGTCTAGCCTTGATTGGGCGTTCCTTCTATCGGCTCTCTATAAGTACTCAGGGTCAGTGAGTTGCAAAATTGTTTACCTTTTGCTTTCGTTCCCAAGCTTACGCCTTGATTTCAGTTGCTCTTTCTTGCTCTTAGCTCTCAGAAACTTCCTTCGACCGTTGTTCGATTTCCCCATTTCCCATCACTAAGTAGGTACGTCCTTTTTCTTCACTCCCTCTTCTAAAGCTTTCTTCTTTAGTCCTCTTCTTGGTAAGCATGTCGACAGCAAGTTCCAGAAGTATGGTAAAAGGTGTGGAAGAAATATCGACAAGAGGGAGAAAGGATGTGTTGGTTGTGGGGGCACCGCCAAGGAATGAATCAACGATGACCGTGTGAGAGTTGAGGCGGTCGATTCTTAGGAATGAAATCCCTATATCTTGGGAGCCTAGATTGGCCTCGGGGAATGAAGGGATCCATAGCAACATCAATGGATTTTTTGCCGTTTCCGAAAGTTTCTTCTCGGTCGGCTTCTTGAGGCTTCCATACATCCCAATCATCGACGAAGTGTGCGCCGAGTATCATCTGAGGCCTAGTCAGATTCCTTCGAATGGATGGAGGTTTATTAACGGTCTGGCTTTATTGTGCCATCAGTTCGGCTATCGGCCTTCAATCAACGTCCTGCGTCATTTTTTGAGGATGGGTCAGAGTCCGAGCTCTGGAGGCGGGGTTCCCTCACTGATGTACAAAGATGCCCGCTACCGCCCGACCGGGACGACCTCTAAAATTACCGGCTGGCGAACAAAATACTTATTCGTGAAGCCTCCGGGATCTTCCTCCAAGTCCTAGCCGTGGAGGTATCCCCTAGCCGAGCGATGGAACGACCCGTCGAGCTTATATCTTACTGGAGAGGAGCGGGAGGTGGTCGCTCGTATAAAGGAGCTCGGCCAATACAACTTCGCTCGGCTCATGTCGGGATATCGTGGGGGGCCTCGGCCAATTCTCTTTTAATTGACCCCCTGCCACTGATTAGCGGGCTAGGAGAGGGAGTCGCCCCGCCTGGTTGACCCCTCATGGTTGAATTATTTAATGCATTCATAGACTTTGGTTCGATTTCTAACCTGTTTTCATTGTCTATGCAGCCATGGCGAGGATAAGCAGTTTTGACGGTTCTGCCTCTCCTGCTAAATCTAAGAAACGTACCAAAGGGAAGAAGCAAAGGGAGGCAGGGACCAGCGAAAGCGTCCCCCCCACAACGGAGCCCGACCGCTCGGTAATGCCGTTGATTCCTTCGGTCGCTGAAGGTCGTTCCGAGGTGTCTTTTCCAATCGTGCAGTCGTGCGTGGGCCATTCGGGCTCCGAAGAGGAAGAGGAGGAAAAGGACACGGGGCCTCCCCTTAAGAGGAAGAGACTTGTCCGACTCGGCGATCTTCCATCCGGGCCGCCTGGCCGAGGTGAGAGAGAAAAAGGGAAGAAGAGCAAAGGGGTGTGGGAGCCTGCTATTAAGTTGGCCAAAACTGCTTCGATTGGGGACCTCGAAGTGTCCCGCCATATTGCTGAAAGGATTACTCCTCCCGTGGACGAGCAGATCATGGAGAAGACGGGTAACCGGGAGTTAGGGTCTCAACTCATTCGCCTCGGCATACGAAATGCGGCGATGTCCTTTGCAGTGGTGCAGCGTTTCGAGGCTCTGGACCAGGAGGTCCGGGACCTTCACGAGCAAGTGAAGGCTTTGAAGGGCGAGCTCACGGAGGCGAAGGAGGGGAGAGACCTTCTCCAAGCTCAGAACACTTCTTTGGAGGAGGAGAAGAAATCCCGGGAGGACACGATGGGCGCTTTGAAGGCCCAACTGGCATCGGGGGAGGAGGAGAGGAACGAGCTGAAGAAAACGGTGAGGGAGGAGCGGAAGCTTAGCAAGCTGTATCGCCAGGATTGCCATTCCGCAGTGGAGGGTAGGGATAGAGCCGAGAAAGCACTGCAGGAGATGCGGGGCTCTATTAAGAAG
>JAOTIZ010000004.1:4744593-4756029 GCA_027123425.1 Erythroxylum panamense | reverse complement strand
AAGTTCACGTCTGCATGGGACTCTCTCACCTGCGGACGGGCTGAGGAGAGCGTGGACTGGGCCTGGGCTTGACATAGTCATTAGGCAGGAGATTGGTCTTTGAAGAATGGACGATCGACCCACGGGTCGTTTTGACTGAACTCGGGCCCAACACGACCGATCCGACCACAAATTATTAGGAATAAAGAAATTATAAAATTAATAATCACTCATTTACGATACATTTATATTTATTAATTTTATATATTATTTGAATGGTAGTGTTTAATGAGCAAAATTAATGGTAGAAATTAAAAATAATTATAAGACAATAAAAGGAGTTGTAAAGCCGTGAAAGAACATAATGAAGCCGACGTTAATTGGCTTGGAGGTTTACTTCGAGGCTGGAGCTTATCCTTAACATGGTCACAGAGGATGAGATCGAGACTACAGCTAAAGATCTGTCAGATAATGGACAATTGTCACACAAAGTCACACAAGCAAACGAACCGTACCCTACTAGAGCCTATTAGTTCCAAATACAATATAAGTTGGACCCGGAAAGCCAGAATACCCCCATGAAAATCAATAGCTTATTATATAGAACAGAAGCATCATCTGTTGATCTCAAGCACACACACGCTCCAAAATATTCACTAATCACGAGTACCTCGAGTGGAGCGTGATTTAAGGATTTGAAGTCGAGTTCTGCAAGACTTGCAAATCCCAAGATGTTCGATGAAGGAAAATATTCTCCACATGTAGCGGAGCCATTCAGTTGCAGGAACACAATATCAACCACGAGAAAGAAGAAGATCAAGAACAAAAGGAGGTTCAGTGATGAGCAGATTAAATCGTTGGAAACCATGTTCGAATCTGAATCAAGACTGGAGCCTCGGAAGAAGATGGAGCTGGCTAAAAAACTTGGGTTGCAGCCACGACAGGTTGCTATATGGTTCCAGAATAAGAGAGCTAGATGGAAGTCAAAACAGCTTGAAAGAGATTACAGCATATTGAACGCCAATTACAATAGCTTGGCTTCAAGGTTTGAGGCTCTGAAGAAGGAGAAGCAAGCTTTGATAATTCAGGTATATATCTGATTGTGTAGAATAGTCAGATATTACTACTAAGACGTCGTTGTTGTTGTATAGGGATTGCTATTTAATTATCCTCTAATGTTAAGCTGACTGGAGATTGTTCTTAAATGAATAGTTGCAGGAGCTGAATGGTTTGACCAAAAAGACCGGAGAGGCAGGAAAAAGTTGGGTGCAGGATGCAGGAATGAACAGCAGTGAAGGTGAATCAGACAATGGAGACAGCAACAAGTGTGAAACAGAAATGAAGCCTAGCTTGTCATCATTTGATAGATCAGAACATGGACTCGGAATTCTGTCAGATGAAGATAGTAGTATAAAGGCAGAATATTTTGGGATAGAAGAAGAACCCAACTTGATGAACATGGTGAAACCGGCTGAATCTTTGACATCGAAAGAAGATTGGGAGGGTTTAGATTCTGATGAACTGTTCAATCAGTCAGACAGTGGTTGCAGGTGGTGGGAATTCTGGGCCTGATCAAATAAGCACATCCAACAGATCATGGAAGCTAGCTAGCTGGAGGTTTGAGAATAATTTTCTTACATCTTGATGAGCCAAAAAAGAGCACAACAAAAGAAATCAATGAAATGCATCAACGGGGAAAGTAGCTACACTGCATTAATGGAAAACTTCAGTAATCTGTCCTCTTGTTGCAGTTGTTAATCCTGGAAATTCTGGTTTTACTTCCTCACATCTTTACAAATTTCAATCTCGACCAGTTTGAGAAGCAGAGTTTGGTAACATCAGTAAGGAAAAGAAAACAAAAACAGGCGACTTAATAGCTCTACCGATTAGATCAAGCAGAAAGATAGAACATCGCAAGTGCTACAAACATGTACACAGGAGAAAAGAAATGCTGCAATATCATCCATCACAAAGTTTGTACTCTTATCGGGAAGAACTTAGGGGTTTAGTTCTCTCTGCAATGCTTGTGTATTTTGTTTACATGAGATGTTCAGTTCAACTGGTACACTTGATCAAAACCAATCCAGATTTGAAGTCTTAGCCATTAGGAAAAATCTAATACGGGACTAATTATATAGAACTAATTGCTATAAAACAAAAATAGTCAATCACAATTTGACAGAAATGCTTACTATATATCAAACAAACGTATTCAATCACAACTTTGACAGAAATGATTCCATTCAACAAAAACTCATCTGGGTATATGCACATGTACTTGAACATAGATTTTGTGTAGTTGGTATCTTTTTTCATGCTTTGTAGTTAAACTACCAAAAAAATGTCAAGAGTTCGTCCTGTGGTGATAGAAGCATTACTGATGACGAAAGAGTGAGATATTCCAGCTCACTTTTTAAGCTGCTGATTTTCATTATCAATTGACCCTTTCACATTCTCAGACCAACGGACTTCCTTAGCCGACCATCTCCGAAGAAACGATGCATCCGACGGCAGAGCTTCCTTTCTAGTGGCTGATGGGTCCTACTAACCACAGTCCAATCCTACATCTTTTGATGTTTGGGTCAAGAGAAGGGTCCCACCTCTTTCCGTTACATTCTTGGTCCTTCACAAGCGCCGTCGCCAACATCGGACCCTGTTGTCAGAAACGAGATGTCGTATCTCTGAGCAGCCTCCCACAGCTTTCTTTCTTTTGCCTTTTAAGTCACTTTTTTTTTCTTTTTTGGTGCTTTGGCTGAGTAATAATTTACTAAATCAATAAAACTCGGCTCAGAGAACACACAAAGAGAAGAGTAAGATAAAGGTAAGTAATGAACGACCTGTCGAGTGAAGTAGTGAGAGAGCAGAACAAGCGAAGTAATTGGAATCCAGTACCAAGTATAGCTATCTACATTACAGTGCCTCTCTTCTTCATTGGTCTCTCTGTTTCGGTTTTCATTCTCGTGGTGGTCCACAACGTTTCTTTCTTTCTTTCTTTCCTCTTCCTATCTGCTTTTGTCATTACTTTCATTGCTTGGAATACATACAATTGGAGGCATAAAGCTGCTGTTATTTGCTTTCTACACTCCTTTCCCGACTCTGACCTCGGTACCGCTCGTGAAGGTCAGCTTGTTAAGATCACTGGGGTATTACATTATCTTCCCTCTTTTTGTTTATTGGTTTATTGCACCTTTAGGGTTTATTTGTAGCTTATTGTGGCATAAAGGTCCATGTTTGGTTGTTGATTAGAATAATGGATGATAATGTATCAAACAGAGATACTGTAATTTGTTTCTTACTATGCAGAGACTGAAATAAAGATAGCAAATTTGACCTGCAGAACCTGAGCTTCAAGAGGATTTCTGTTGAATGAGTTGCTAGCAGTGTAAATTTAGACAGTCAAAAGACATAACTAAATACTATGGTGCTTGTCAAGATAAATGTGGGTTTTAACACTCAGATAATTAAGGGTTTATATTCCTACAGATCGGTTGATTAACTACTTGTCGGCATCGTTGGCTTTTGTGTCCGTAAGATTGTAATGTTGTTAGAACGAGGGATTTCAATTAAAAACTTAACAGTGATGGTGACCTCGGCATAAATCTGAAATGATAGCGATGAAGGTTATCGGTTGGCTTATGTATAGCTTCCTTGCTTCTGTTTTTCTACAGTTACCAGGCAACAAACTGGATGAACATTTCCTGATTAAGTAAAACATTCCCCATGCTGTTGTCTAAAGTTTCGGTTTCATGTTGATGACGGAGGTTTTTATTCATTTGTGCTCGCTTGATAACTTGTCACGTCTAACTTTGTGAGTTGCTGGTGTTAGCGTAATCTATGATCCATTCTTTAGCCTCATTCTACAACTAGAATATTTGGGTTGGTTGATTTCTTTGACATGCAATCAGAGCTGTTATGAGTGAAAGGTCTCAAGGTCTAGACATGCCTTCTTCCTTTGCGATAGTTATGTGATTTGTTGTATTTGGGTTGCATGTTAGAATGGTGTTTGAACCACAATTTTGCGCTTCTTGCTTTAGCTTAAGACAAGGGGGTGTACTAGAATGGTACTTGAATTAATTTTTGTGCCTTGTACTTCAACCCAAGTTCTGGTGGCATGTTAAAATGGTATTTGAATTATTTCTTGAGAAGCTTAATATTCTAGACACTGTATTGAAGGATTTGGAGCCACGAGTAGTTTTTTTTTATCATTCAACACTTCCCTAGAAATTGTGCAGTTGGTTAACGTGATAAGTTACTAGGTACTTTTGGGAAAAAGTGCGAGTGTTTGATCGAAAGTCCAGCTTAACAGTTTTGATTTGGGAAAACGTAGTTTTGTTGCAGAGAGTTTTTTAGGCTTGCTTATATGGAAAACAGTGCTTTCAATATTTAACAAAATCATTAGAAGCTCTCTGAACAAGTTTCATATTTTTTAACAATATAGATATTTTTAAAAACTCCTGCTTAGTTCATGTTCAATAGCCTTTATCAGATAGTTGGTTGACTAGTAAATTCTGCTGAGCAGAAGATCAATTACATATATTGCTCTCTTCATTTTAGCTTGCATCCTGTGGGAGTACTTCTTTGGAATCTTCATATGAAAGGGCCTCTAGATGCGTCTATGCATCAACTCTTTTGTATGAATATGGAAGATCTGGACTGACGCCAAGTGATTCTCCAACATCATGGTTCGGATGGACTTTAACGTTCTGTGAGGCAAGGATGTTTATCTTTTTATATATAACTATGATCTTCAAGTACTCTGTTCAAGAAACTTAATCAATAAATAGATATGCAGTAGAGACTTGAATTCGGGCGGGTACCTTATGCCTGCTTGTTATGTGCCTTACTCACTCTGCCAGTGTTTTTTATCCGATAGTCTCCCTATGAAGATGCCATTCCACATAATAGTTTACCTGTTAACTGATATCAAGGCTGGAATGAATCATGGTACGCCAGTCAAAGTTCCAAGTATAGAACAAATTCATTTTGCACTAATGAAACTAGTACCTGTTGATACTTCTTTCTCCCTTTCAATACTTTTATTGGGACTGCGATTATGGTAAATATTTTTGTGAGTGTTACTTAGTGGTGCATAGTTTAGTTATATAAGGAAGGTTGAGTTTTATGAAAAAGATTTTGCAATAAGTTCATTATACATGTTTTCTGAAAAACAAAAAGATATTATTGGCTTGTTGACTCTAAAGAGTTCGCTTGAATTTTCAAGTTCTTCTAGCCCAATGTGATTGGATTTCTACCCAACAGAGGTTCTCTACAGACTTCTTCATAACTGATCAAAAGTCTGGTATTAGAGCGACTGTGAAAGCTGGTTCCGGTTGTAAAGTTGTTCCCCTAATTGTCGAGACAAATCTTGTCTCCACCACAAGACAATGCAGAATTCTATCACCTCACCTCAGAAAATGGCTGCAAGAAAGGAATTTATCAACCGGAGCCCGTGTGCTGCGCTTGGAAGAAGGGTAACCTATTATTACTGGCTGGGGTAAACATATTTCTTTTATTATCTGCATGCTTTACACGATTTTATAATCTAGTTGTCAATTGATATTGGCAGTTATGTACAAGAAGGCAGCTTTGTAACTGTAATAGGTGTGCTCCGTAGACACAATGACATTTTGATGATAGTTCAGCCGCAAGAACTCCTCTCTACAGGGTGTTTGTGGCAAAAGCTTCTTTTGCCAGTAGATATTGATGGCCTGGTCCTAGGGGTCCCAAATATTCAGACACTTCAACAAGGATTAACGACAATACTTTGAACATTAGCGTCTAACCTTGGGGGGTATAGGAACATGCAGTCCTTACAGCCGATTGGCTACTCAACTTTTCACTCTGTTTTCGTTCTAGTGTAGCTGTTAACGAATATTCGAATGTAAAATTTAAGCATCTAGAAAGAAAGTTTCATTTTGAAGCTGTACATCTGGACAGAATTATCTAATCTTGAGCTACTTATTCATCTTTGTCCTCTTTTTCGAAGTTAAGTCAGTTTAAGCCCGTTGTAGGCGTTTCATAGTACTGGACTTATCAACGAAACTCGGAGATTAGAAAACATTAAAGAGCAAGAGCCTACAAGTGGAATCCCCTCTTGTTCCAATCTACAAGGATGTCGAGTTGGGTTTGCTTTAAGGTTGAGGCCGACACTGGAACACAATCACAAAGTTAACATCTTTTGATCTTCGTCAACCCACAGTTGTCGCTTAACAGACTAAGCTCATAATGGGCTTCTTTGACAGGCTAATGGCCCTTTGGTTTCATATCCATTCGACGCTTCGAATGCTTTTTAACACTTAAATTCAAGACTTTAGAAAGTCACAAGTTGTTAAATTATTCAGTTTGAACACAGATTTAACGGAGTTCAAAGGTCAAATTCTCATATTATCAAATATATCTATTTGGGTGAAGCGTTAATTGTAATTGGCAGTCTGTGCACCTAATCAAACACCCAACATCAGCGAGGACAAGAAGTGGCGATGAGATTTCTTGTCTTGGACAATTTAAGAAATTTGCAGCTCTATTCGACTGGGGCAATATTTATATGCTTCACTACTTTAAGGGCATCCACATGGTATATGCCCACTGCAAAGTCATTATCATCCTTGCTAGCAATTCTTTCTTCAAATCTTTTGCCTTTTTTCATCACATCACTTTCTTTTATTCCATGTCTTGTGCACTTCCATTTATAAGGTACAGTCGGCATCAGAATTTTCTTGACAGGTCTCATTTCACCTTTGTTCTTTCTCATAAATGACGCGAGTTTCCTTTCTCGCACCATTCAAGAGACGCATTAGCTACAATTTACTAGTTCTTGTTGTTCTGTTTATGGAAGATTAATTACTTATGATGTCGACTAAATTATTGCCATTCGAAAGAGAAACTTCTATCTGATGACAAAGCTCGTCTTGCTTACTTTAATTTGGTGAAAGAAAGGGTCAATTAGTTAAATGCATCATTACATTCCTACATATAAAGACCTCATCACCCCACAAAACCATGCACTAAAAATAGACAAAGTTATATTCGTTGATTCTAATTGCAGTTCTTGCAGTATTGATAATATATCGAACATTGGAACACCAAGTGATCTTACTTCTACTAAGCAGAGGTAGTAACCCTATTCAGGGATTGTCCTTTTCCCAGCAACAATCAGCAGAGTCATGGGGGAAAATTAGGTATCACTTAGCTTTCTGTTTTATTTAAGAGAAAAAAAAAAGGGTCATGCGGCATTTACAAAGACTAGGTATTTGGCAGATCCCACCTGCCTCTTCAAGACTGAACAATCCCCAACAAACCTCAGCACTAAATCACACAAAAGCCAAGTAACTTTCAACGACTGGAAAGAAAGCACTACTCCTTCCCTTCTCTTCATTAGCTGTTGACTTCTGAGTCAATACGCCACTGTCTACTTAATTCCTTTATTGGTAGTGATCAGGACCAATCTTCAAAGCTTCTTATTTTTCTTTAATGTATGTTTTTGTCCAACCACGTCTAGGAAATGAGATGGAAGGTGGACCGGCTTGTTTCTTAACAAAACAGATAGACAGGTGCACCAAATCTGATGGAAGCAGAAGCACATTCCTTCGCTTCTCCACAAAATCTTGGCCTTTACCTAAAAGTTGGATTTATCTTCTCCGTGCAAGTTAAAAACAGTTTTAAATTATATGCATTCGATGCAATCCCATGATCATGCAAGGAAGACAATCAGCACTTCTCCTTCATATATTTCTTCTTTTTTTGTTCCCTCTTGACCAAGTTGTACACTTTGTCCATTTGAAAACAATTGTTTAAATTTTGGATAAAAGTAGAAAACTTCTCCATTCTAAAAAAATATTTTTATTGTAGAAAATTACTTTTAAAATACTTGGTAAGATTTTTTTAATTCTTGCTGAATGATTTGAACAAAATTTATACAATTTATTATTAAAATTTATTATTATTAAAATCAAGTCAAAACAATTTATACAAAATTTTAATTATAAAAATCAACATATCCAATGCACATCTAGAGAGAGGGTCGTAATGATTGCAGCCTTCGCTTTGTAATTTTGGAAAGATATTATTTCTATGACTTGAACATATGATCTTATAATCACAAAAAAAGCTTTATTAGTTGCTTTAAGACTTATCCTCAAATTTTTTATTATCAATTATGAAATAATTACATATAAATACAATAAAAGGTTATTTTAGGTATTTACAGCACCATAAGCTTTTTTTAATAATTTGAAACTATTAAGATATTTTTAAAGTTAGTGAATCACAATAAAAGCGCACACCCTTTGCTTAAAAAATTACTATTCACCATAAAAATTATTTGTGGTAGATAAGGGTTGATAAAGAAGGGTGACTCCTTTGTCTATTGTTATCATGATCCACGAAGGAAGCTGATGGAGCAAAAGAGATCATGGAATAAAGGTAGAAGATTTTGAGGTTATTATGATGATAAACATTGGATAAAAGTATCTCCTACTTGGTTTTTCTCATGCATAAACAAACAATTAGCCCATGCTAGCAGAAAGGAGAAGGCGGTCGTGGCATGTACATGCTCATGGTGAAACCAATCATGTCTGCTTCTAGTTGATAATCATTCATTAGTTTTTATGATTTGTATTCTGAATAAGGCTTATAAAATCTTAAACTAGGGTTTATGCTGCATTTATATAGTGCTCCATTCTAATGATAACCTGAAACAACCGTATCATTAGGTTAATCTTATAGCAGGAGCAGAATAAAGAAGTATCCTTACAAATCATATGACCCACATCAAAGCTGATAATGAAGGCAATTGAAGGAGGATTATATATACAGGCGGCATATGCTCTGTTTGGACAGATCTATGATGCCCCAAATGAGTTGTTCGGCACCAATCCCAATTATTTTACTATTGATATCTACAAAGGAAACATCATGGATGAACCAAGAACTTTGATATACAAAATAGCTTGATATTATGTGTATGGTGCATGGAAGTTGCGAAAGGTTCCAAGCTAGCTAGCTAGGGTTATTATATGTATATAATCTCCTACATTAATATCCAAAATGAAGTGTTAGATTTTATAATCTATTTCCATTAAGAATCAAATCTTCTTTTAAGAGAAGAATATGAGTTAGAAGATTATGATCTATAATGTTTATCAAGTTGGTTGCGCTTTGTTCATATATTCTATCATATAGTATTTTGTAAAGGTGTCAAAATTATATAGATGTAGAAGGATGATCTTGTATCAAGGTATATATCCCCTCTTCTTACGCGTAACGCCCTTCCTTACAGTTAGTAACTCCGATTTGCCCACTGTTTCTTTCCAGTTTCTGGAATCAAACCTTAACCATATCATGTAATTATCTCCTGTTAGAGCTCCTAAAACTTAACGAACTTTCTTTGTCAGTGTTGCAGTCCCAGAATAAATAGAAAAGTAATAAAACAAGAAAAGATGTTCGGAATTGGTCATCTTTCTTGCTTGCTAGTTGAGCAGGTCAATAGAAATTCGAAGACAACGTTGCCAAACTAAATTTATCTGGAACTTTGGATTATAGAAACAAGACATGATGATATTGAGAGGCAGGGAACCTATAGGTAGGACTCCGAACTTAATTGGCCAACCCCTCCTGTACAGCTTTTATCAGTCAAAAGTAGGAGCAACACTGAGAGTGTATGATGCATCAGCCATGTTTGTGCGTGCCTAAAGAACTCTTGAGAGGCTAACTTTTCAAAGGACCACGGATTCAAAGCAGGGACACTATGTATGCTTTATTTTTCTTTTCAAAGATCCAAAATTGAGAAAAGAGAATAATCAAAAGTCAAGAATCTTTTACGCCTTCCCCACCCCACCAAGGCTAGCTAGTCAGGTGCGAATATGTTTTAGATTATGAAATCGAATCCAATCATCTTCCAATTTGTGTAATTAAACAAAGTGGGTTAGGCCTTAACTGTCCCACTTAACTGTTGTTGTTTTTTCTTTTTCTTTTTTTGGGTTCTTTTGGAGCACAACTTTGTCTCAGTGGTGATCAAATCTATTCTCCTTCAATCACTTGTTGCTAGGCGTAAGCACCACCAGCTAGAATAAACAGCAGATGTTGAAGATGTAAAATGGTTTATGAATTAGGAAGATATTTGAAACCAATACCGAGTCTTTTATCTGTTTAATGACATATTCATCTCTAAATTTTTAAGTAAGATACAACGTATCGTTCATGTTGACTAGAGGAGTAGATGATAATATAATATAAACTTGGTGTAATTGCCTGGTAGGCATTGGCAGGAGAGACCTAAACTAAGACTTGAATTGCAATAAATATAATGAATATTTGCGTTTCCTTGTTTATATTTGTTAGGATATTTGTGTTATACTCTTGCTTTAAAATTTTAAAAGACTAATAAAGAATGTTATATTTGCAGGTGATATGAATTGTAGAAATATTAAAGAACACTATAATTACTTGGTTCGATAACTTTAATGCTATCTACATTTAAGGTTCTCACTATTGTGATTTTAACTAGTATGAAGATAATGAGCAAGGTTACAAGAGCATGAGTGTTCTTCTAGAATACCTGTAAAGAGTCTCACACTCTCCTTGATACTCACATATCAGTATTCTAGTAACTCTCAAGCCTTACTCTTTAATTTTTACACTTTCAGATAAATGAATACAATGTAATGAGAAAATGTAATGTTTGTGTCTCTTCTCTTTGATGCTTGTATTCTCTTCCTTTTATATATGAAATGCATGCAAAGGCTTTCAGGTGAATCAAACATAATGTAGGTGCTCTTCACGTGATTCACTTATGTATTCCTCTGAAGCTGTGTGTTTTGTGTATTGTTGCTGCGTTTTGGCTTTTATGTATGTAATACGACAGTGCTTTGAGTTGAGGCTTTAGACTTGAGTTTTTGTCATGTGTTTCTCACGTAGGTATGTCTTAAGCTGATTCATTTTGCCCTTATCTGATTAGAACATTTAAGGGCTGCCCTCTCTTTGACCTTCAAACACTTCTTCTTCTTCTCTTTGATTTTTCATCTTTCTTCTGTATTTGTAATTTCTGAGTGTAAATTGGTGAAGTAATTGTGATTACCGTAACAATATTCAATCGATTAGATTGTTAGAGAAGAGTAAATTTAGGTTAATTACATAAATTTATTGAATTATTAATATACTTATCATTTCATCAATTAATTAGTACCTCTTTTGATCAATAAATTTTATAGAACATCATTATTTGTTGTACACATGAATAAACTAGGACCACACTAGTTAGTGCAAGTTGTGCTGCTCGTTAACAACTTGGAGGTATGTCATTTGGCAATTGGCATATGTGTGGGGCTTTCAATAACACTACAAGAAAACAGTGTTTTACCGACGGACATTTCCGTCGGTAAAAACCAGATATCCGTCGGTAGAATGAATCACCGACGGAATATGGTGGAGAGAAATTCGGTCGGTGAACAGCCCGAAGCT
>JAOTIZ010000004.1:4724400-4735430 GCA_027123425.1 Erythroxylum panamense | reverse complement strand
TTTGTAAGTGAAAACTTACATATCTCTCAAACTATCGAGGAAAGTGTCTTCCAACTTCTTTATTTATATCATCCTATGTTGTTCGACTTTATCTTGCGTAACAATTTATCGTATAATCTAAATACATTATTATGTATTTCAGTTATGAATAACACAAAATTTGAAAACTGACAATTCTTATGTTCAACTTACTGCACGAAAGATTGAACCTCTTGACAGTTCAATAAAATGTTACCATGCGCAGCCTCAATTTCTTCCTCTATTAACATTTTTCTTGTTGCACGTTCATATGTTCGTCCAAGATATGTGAAAATGAATAAGTTACCATCAACATCACTCGTTCCTCTCCCATTGTCAATACATGGAACTTTTTTTTCTCTTTTATGAACATGTGACTCAAAATAATGTGAACAAAATGTACTAGCTTCCTCCGCTAAATAAGCATTACATATCGAACCTTCAACTCTAACTTTATTTTTGACATTTTTCTTCAAGTGATGCAAATACCTATATTAGAGGGTCTTGGGTCTGTTTTATGGTTACCAAACTTTAAGTTAATAACGTTTAATCGCAACCAGACGATGACATATAGGTTGGAGATTTATTGACAAAATTTCCGGTTGACAAAGTCAAAATTTCATTTTTTCGCCATCAATTCCTGCCTTAATTACCGACATTATTGTTCCGTTGCTAAATAAAATTTTTCCTGAAAAATTTTCCAATGGATAAATATAAATTGTTGGTAATTTGCAACAGTTTATTTTCCGTCGACAATTCTTTCCTTGTAGTGATAATGTTGATGATCTTATAATAATTTTTCTAAATTGGTTATATAGTAATTTTAGCTAATCTTTCTCTTCGTCTTGGGTATATGCCTCCTCATTCCTTAGAAATCAACCCAATGACTAAAATAATGAGAAATGTTCCCTTTTCTTGAGCAAACATTTTCGTCAACGACGGTGAACTTGGCAGGGATGTTATTAGTTATTATTTGGACTTGGTTTAAGTTGAAAATAACTTAACCTCAATCAGTTAAACGAGTCTTACGAATGATAACTTGTCTGGTAAACACCGGTCCCAATCATCTAGTTTTCTTTAAGTTCCTGTTCTTTTCATCCTCTTCAATCTAAAACGAAGACGTGTTGTGGGAATAAGTACAAATGTACAGTATGCAACTGCTGGAATCTAACACATATCCAGAATTCTTTCAATTGTTGTCCCACTGAGAGAGTTTCTTCATCACCCTATCATCAAGAACGATAGCTCCGAGAACTTCATACCCTAAAAATCCGTACATGGTAACTGTAATACTTGGATATATGTTTTACTTATCAGGTTAAACATGTGAGGATTTAAATTGGAGACGCTGCGAAAGGGCTGGCGAAGCACGGCGTTGGCTGGGCCATGTGACCTTAGGCACTCTCATTGGCGTACGAATACGGCGCTGTTCATCTCCCGACAGCGATACGTCAGCGTCAGCAATGGGAAGCACGTGATCCCACGCTCCAGTCGGGTGCGATATGCCTCTCCTTTCCCCATTTTCTCATGCAGTCGTGGCGGCGCTGCTCGGATCAAATAACCTTTAATTTATGATTACTCTCTTCTATAAAAGTATATTTATTTAATAAATGAGACTTATAAAAATTAAAAGGTTGGATCACTTAAAAATGAGTCTATATTTTTTTTAATATTATCGTGTCTTATTGTGTTTAATAAATCTCAGTCATTTATTTATGTGAATCTCACGTGAGTCCCGTAAAATAAATAGCTGAGATTTAATGAGACAGAATAAGATAGAGTAATATTAGACAGAAGATTTTGTCTCTTAAAAATAGAAAGCACGTACTAATTAGATCTATTCCTCCTTCTATTTATATTTCTCAACTCCATAAATAGATAAATTTCTCGTCAATCTAATTTTATATTTTCTGTTATACGTTCCTAGTTCCTACTTCTAAAGTATAAGACTTACTATTTTTATTTATTTTCTTTGTATACTTCAATTCTCTTCCCCTATTCTTCCCCTATATATAAGCCAGGGCCGGTGGTCCTTCTAGCCACACAAATCAATCAAACTACTTCTAGCTATATATCTCCTCTCATTCTCAAACTTCCAATTCTAATACTACAATGAGAACCGACATAGATAACCTCTGGGTCTTTGCCTTGGTCTCCAAATGCACAGCCTTTACACAAGGAAGCATTGCATGGTCCGTTTTGATCATCAGTCTAGCTTGGCTAGCCATGACGCTTGTTTGTTGGGCTCATCCTGGAGGTCCAGCTTGGGGAAAGTACTACTTGAGAAAACTTTATTCTTCTTCTTCGAAGCTTACTGCTGCTAGGACCATTCCAGGTCCTAGAGGCTTGCCTCTGATTGGTAGCATGAAACTCATGATGTCTCTTGCGCATCACCGGATTGCAGCAGCAGCCGTGACATGCAAAGCCAGGAGGCTTATGGCTTTTAGTCTAGGCGAAACTCGCGTTATCGTCACGTGTAACCCCGACGTTGCTAAAGAAATATTGAACAGTTCTGTATTTGCAGATCGTCCTGTGAAGGAGTCTGCCTACAGCCTGATGTTCAATAGAGCAATTGGGTTCGCACCATACGGTGTATACTGGCGAACTCTTAGAAGAATCGCTTCTTCACATCTTTTTTGCGCAAAACAAATCAAAGCTGCTGAGGCTCAAAGACGGGCAATAGCTTCTCAGATGGTTGATATGTTCAACCAACAGGAACGAAGTTTGACAGTGCGTGGAATACTTAAACGTGCTTCACTTAACAACATGATGTGTTCCGTTTTTGGACGAGAATATAGATTGGATTCTATCAACAATGAAGCTGAAGAACTAAGAAAACTTGTTGATGAAGGGTACGACCTACTGGGTACACTCAACTGGACTGACCACCTTCCTTGGCTATCAGATTTTGATCCTCAAAAAATCCGGTTCAGATGCTCAAACCTTGTTCCACAAGTGAACCGGTTTCTGAGCCGAATTATTTCCGAGCACCGAACTTCAACTTGCAACGAAACCCGAGATTTCGTTGACGTTTTGATGTCTCTTCAAGGTTATGAAAAGTTATCCGATTCCGATATGATCGCCGTTCTTTGGGTGAGTATCTCACAAGCATATCGTCTTCCTTACATGTTCGGATCGGTCCAGACATGTAATGTTTGCTGTTCCTCTATTTTTGGTTATTACCGTTTACTGTTACGTTTCTCTTGGGTTGGGTGTGCCCCCTAAGAAATTGCACAATAAGTAACGCAATCAATTTTTTAATTATTATTTTTTCATTTTCTTGTTAAAATCTTGTTTTCTCTTTGTTTTGTACGAAGGAAATGATATTCAGAGGTACTGACACAGTTGCGGTACTGATGGAGTGGATACTCGCAAGGCTGGCACGTCATCGTGATGTCCAATCAAGGGTCCATGATGAACTTGACAAGGTTGTTGGCAAATCAAGAGCCGTTGCTGAGGCTGATACACAGTCCTTGGTGTATCTACAGGCGGTAGTAAAAGAAGTCTTGAGACTGCACCCACCGGGCCCACTTCTCTCATGGGCCAGATTAGCCATCACTGATACACTCATTGATGGGCATCACGTGCCCCAGGGGACCACCGCAATGGTGAACATGTGGGCCATCTCTCGGGACCCGGATATCTGGGCTGACCCGCTTCAATTTATTCCCGATAGATTCGTTGTGGCTAAAGAAAATGAAGCGGAGTTCTCTGTGTTGGGTTCGGATCTTAGGCTCGCACCGTTCGGTTCGGGCAGACGGATCTGCCCCGGTAAGGCCTTGGGCTTAACGACGGTAACTTTCTGGGTGGCGTCGTTATTGCATGAATATGAATGGATACCGTCTGACGGAAACACAGTTGACCTGTCAGAGATTCTAAAGCTCTCTTGTGAGATGGCGAATCCTTTGACCGTTAACGTACGCCGTAGGCGGTCTTAGAAGCCATAGAGGGGAGGGGAACAAGAACTTAAAAAAACAAATGACCGGAAAAACAAAAAAGCAAACAAAGTATGTTAAGGATTAAGAAAAGAACAGAAAAGTACTTTGTGCGGAGTTCACAAATCTTGTTTTTAACTTTTGATGATCCACCAGATATGATTAAGTTTGTCTTTTGTCTGCTTGTCGAATGTCCATGTTTCTAACTCGATAGCTGGAGCTACTGTGGAATCTCTTATTTGGAATGATCTGTTTTACTGGTGTAAATACGTTTTAATAGTAATACGTGTTTTCTAGTTTTATTCTGTTTCTTCACTAACTACAATACTATAGACCAATATAGTTTCCAATTTTCAGTTGAGGGGCGTGGGAAGAAAAGCTTTTGAATGGTAAAGAAAGGTGATGATACATGCATGCTTTAGTTAGTGCTCATAGCTAGATATGATTGTGCTTTACTGTTTATTAATCATGGGTTTTGAGCATTATCCACAGTTGTCCTGAGGCTAAGGCCTAACACACACACACATATATACAGTTTTATCAGCTAATAGGACCCAATGGAGGTGGCTTTGTTGTGACTATAGTTTCCAAGCCCTTGGCTGTTCCAACTTCTCGGGAAACAAGAACAATACACCGAGGCAGACATTTTCATCGCCATACCCAGATGACAGCAAACGGGGAGAGAGAAAAGTTACGACTATTTCTCTATTGCATATGAATTTGGAAAATTATGGTACTTGGAAAATTCGTGACTGTTACATATAACATTGTTTTTCAAGTAAATTAAATCAACAGCTCAAAATCAAAAGATTAAAGATTTATATTAAAAGAACTGAAGAATTATAGTACTTACAGATTTCGAAAAGTTGATAAGATTGAATCAACCGTGAGATCAATACGAAAATCTTTTTTAGTAACATTTTCAATAGAATATGTCAGGCTTTACATGTGCTATGTATGGGGTAGAGAAGATCTAATTAGCATTAACTCGCTGAATCAACTGACAAATATTATGTTTGTCCCCGGCGAGAGAGGTGATAAAACGAATACCTGAACCCACGCATTTGGACTATGGCAAAACTGCTGTACGCAGGAACTTGGAAATTGGTATATTTTAAGCAAAGGCAATTTTGTCATTTTTTACCAATACAGATCAACTGATACTGAGTAAAAAAGAGCTCCTGCTGACATAAGCTTACAGCTAACTCAATGTGCTGCTGACCATGTATAGTTGAAACCACTGAAGAACAAATTCTTTAGTCTTTAGACATCTCAGAAACGTTTAAGACACGGAATTGACATGAAAAAATCAAGGTAGTTATTAAGCTCAATCATGCACTTGAATGTTGGTACAAGACAGGTGGTTCCAATCAAACTTGTCAGTGTCACGTCAAAATTTGGTGTCAGTGGAAGATTAAATTTGCGGTAACAATATTGCTATTACATCAATCAGTTAAAAAGAAAGCCCCTGTCATGAGTCCTTAACGTGTCTTGGTTAATTATAACAAACTAAAACTGAACGGGTTAAATCGAGACTGGTACGATAAGTGGTGTGGCGGCTTCTTTCATAATATAGAGAGAGGCTCGCCTATTATTGCTGAGTTTTGAGACGTCCACTGGAAGCTGTCTCTGGCGTAGGCGATGGGCTATCAACGTATTATTGTTGAAGTTGATTCCTTTTACGTAATTAACATCCTCTCTTTTTCTCAGGTGATTTTAACTTATGATCTTTTGTTGGTGGCAGAAACACGAAAACTTTTGCAACAAAATTGGGAAGTTCACCTCTAGCATGTATATCGAGAAGAAAATCAGTGTGCAGATCGGATGACTTCTCTAACAGTAATGTTCAACTCAGGTTTGCATATTCTGCAAGAACCTCCGGTAATCATACAGGAGCAATTTCGACGAGACCGGCATAGCGTCTTATTATATCGAAGAAGCCTACGCTAATTAGGGGCTGTTTGTTTGTGTAGATCTTTTTAGTATCTCTTTGTAGCTTTAAAAAAAAAACGTAATCATAGCATGGAAGAGAGGTAAGATTTTAACATTTTCTCGAGGATCATATCCTAGCTGCGTAACTGAGTAGGATTGCTGGAATTTTAATTTTAATAAAACTTTTTAAATGTTTAATATCGAATTCAAAGAGAAGATAAGTCTGGCGCATTGCATCATTGTAAAGCTTTAAATGTAATTAAGATAATTCTTATAAACGGTTTAAATAATTGGAGGATTTAGGCAGAACAAACTAATCTTAAAGTGCTAGATATTTTGATATTTTTAATTAAATACTTATGTTTTAAAGAATTTTAAATTAAGTGATTAACTTTTTAAAACTTTAATAATTTAATTCAAAATATTAGTTTTTGCTTATATAATTAATAGATGAACATCTCTATATCGTCAAAAATAATCTTTTGACCTGATTTGTATAAGTTTTAAAAGATGAATTACTAAATTGAAAGTTTTAGAAATTTTGATATTAAATTAAAAAATTTTAAAAAATTAAACAATTTTAAGTATGTTATTCCAATTTTGGGTTGCGTAGATTTCTTAAAAATTAAGTTTAAATTCTAAAAATTTTAAACTTCAAAAGAATAGTACATATCTTAATTTGATAAATTATTATGTAAATACAGTGATTTGTTTAATATACTTCCAAGTTTGAATAAGGAAAAATTATACGGTTGACTTGAGTTAATCATTTGCGAGGAAAAATAAAAAGAATTACATCATTCTCACGCCCCAAATGACCTGATTAGATATGAATTAGTTGCTGAGGTAATGCATGATTAATCAATCATGGAGCTAAAATATTAACATTACGCCAAAGTTTAAGGCGTAGAGTACAAACCAGCTAATAATAATAGATAAGATAAGCAAAGCAGAGAAAGTGAAAAGGGGTGTGTCAATATGTAGTCTTCCATCAACTTCCCCTCTTTTGACAAGCAGTTAGTGCTCTGCTCGTAGAACAAAAAGGAATGAAAAACCGACAAGGACAGGAAAATATAACAGCAAAATCTTGGTGTAGAACGGTGATAGGTTGTTGTATCCCATTTGGCTCATACGACCAGGACAGTTGAGAGGAACAAATGGAGCCAACGACAGTGATCTAATGAGCGATTCAAGCCCTTCTCTTAATAAAACTGATAATGACTGGCCACCAGTTCCATCAACTAAATACCGACATAGCTCAAATCATAGCCGCAAGACGGTCTCCGAGAATTGCCCTGGAATATCGTTAAGACACAGATTGTGACTGCGTATGAAATCTAAGCACAAGAAACCAAACACCAGAAGCTTTGTTTATTCAAGTTTTGGATAAGGAACAGGCAACGAAGCTCACAACAACATGAGATGAGTATTTCTGGACTATGTTAAAACTCGTCCTTTTCAATCCGATTTCACTTCTGGATGGTTACTTGTTTCTTCATATCAACCGTTTTTAGTGTGTATCACTGTCGAACTCTTTTGTTTCGTGCAACTTCTTGTAATAAAAGGCCAACTTGCTAATCAAATATGAAACTACTCCAGCATTTATTCACTTTGCCAATACATAATCAAATTGAGGACCACTTGAGGATAATAATACATAATGTGTGTGTGTTGAGACACAGCTAAGCTTAACATTTATTCACTTTGCCAAGTATTCTGTTTATAGGTATTTACACACAAAGAAAAGGAGTAATGTTGTATATCAGTAGATGTGAAGTGGATTGTAGACTAAGCACCTCTTTGGTTCAGCTTTTGGAGACTCTAAAAGTACCTTTTTCTATCGTAAAAGTAATTTTAAGGAAAAAAATGAGTATTTTCCTGTAAATTTTAAAAACACTTTTGAAGTAGAAGTAACTTTTTTAAAGCCTAAAATTTGGAGCTTTTCAAAAAACCCCCAAATTTTAGCTTTTTCGGGTATACCAAATTTGCGTCACTTACGCACATATCATTGTAACTATTCTGTTTCTTTTCTTTAGACTGTTATTCTCAAGATCAACTCACAGGTATGTAATTTTTCGAATTTCCTCCTCCTTCACAACGCAGATCTTGTGAAGGTTGCGTTCAATGCAGACGAAAATGCAGACAAAGGGAGGTAGAGGCAAGCCCAAGTCTTCTAAATTTGTTTCCAGGTCTCAAAAGGCTAGCCTACAGTTTCCCGTCGGCCGTATCGCTCGTTTCCTTAAAGCGGGCAAGTACGCCGATCTCGTAGGCGTTGGTGCTCCGGTCTATCTCTCCGCCGTGCTTGAGTACCTCACTGCTGAGGTCTGATTGTCATTCCTTTTTCTTTTGCTATTCCTTTCATTTTCTTTCGTCCGTTTGGTTTTGGTCAGATGATTGAGGTTTTTATGGAACAGAAAGTTTTCAGGTTCACAATCTCTGATATTGTGTTGTTCGCGTAGGCTCTTAAACTTGCAGGCAATGCTGCGAGGGACAACAAAAAGAATCAAATTGTGCCAAGGCATATTCGGCTTGCTGTGAGAAATGATGAGGAGCTCAGCAAGCTTTTGGGAACTGTTACCATTGCTAACGGGGGTGTTTTGCCCAATATTCACCAGAATCTTCTTCCCAAGAAAATTGGTAAAGGAAAGGGTGATATTGGTTCTGCATCACAGGAGTTTTAGGGTATCTGTTTGCGGGTTTTGTTTGAAAAATCTTATGTGAAATGGAGAAGCATGTTTTCGGTGATTTTCCTTTGATCGGTTTTATGTGTGTAAACATTGAGGATTTTGTGCATTTTGTTCGGTATAGGATAATAGTGTTTTTCTGATATACCATCTACTGATGGCTTTGCAGAGAGTATTTATGTTGTGGTTGTACATATAACGTAATGGTTACATTGTATTTCACAATGTTGTATTCTTTTGCATGATAAATATGGATTGTTAATCGACAACTTCTTTGAGGGTTGTTGTATTTTGCCTTTTGAGAACTCAACTATCAGATGACCTCTTTGTTGTATTGGTATTGAGAACTACAGCATGTGCAGTTAGATAATAGAATATTTGATTAGGTAAATGTGTTTGGAACAATACTGATTCTTCTATTGTATAACATATTGCGGTGCTAGATGAGAAAATTTCTGAACATTGTGGGATTAAATTGAAGCTATTGTAAGATTAAATGTGGTAGTGATGTAGTTGACAGTTTATAGACCTGGGTATACCTGATAATTATGATCTGTAATTAAATTAGCTTAGACTTTCTTTGGCATGTGTTTCTTTTTCAATGTTTGTAAATTTAACTAATCTTGAGCAACAATTGTGGGAAATTTTAATGAAGATGCTTGAGTCAACGTAGATTGTTTGAGAAGTTGGTTTATTGCTTCAGGAAATTCTAGGAACCATGAAATAATGAACATGTTAATGACCCGCCCCATGTTCTTAGTTCAGCTAAGTCCTGTAGAGAACAGCAGCCACATTTTGTATTGTCGTATCTACTGTCGGATGAACTTTTTTGTAACCTATACTTTTGAGAGGGAAGGCGATATAATGTTTGGAAGAGCGTTCTCTTGGTAATCATAGTCCTCAATTGGACAGGAATCGCTTTGATATATGAGCAAACTATGTTGTGCTCTATCAAATTGGTTGCATTGGTGCAACTTAGAGGAAGTTAGACTTATTAAGTTAATTGCTGTCAAATCCCATTACGTCAGGTACATCATGTACTATGGTCTTGTATAACTTCAGATTGTAGTTTTAGGACTGTGATGTTGTTGAACATGGAGAATGTTATTAGTTCATGAAATGAGTCAATTTATAGGTGCAATAATGAAGTTTTGGGTTTGATGCCGTCCTGAGAGCCCTGTGTTGATTTTGCAATCATCTGGGTAGTCATTTAGCCGTGTCCCAATCCCTGGAGAAAGAAACTAAGTTGATTTCTGTGATATTTTCTCCTTCCCTTTGTAAAAGGAGGAACTTGACCCTCTTATATTTTCTGTTTTGGTTTGATTTTCTTGTTTTGCTCATTAATTATGCAGCTATTGGTGCACGAGATCGACTGTAGTTGTAGTTATAGTTGTATAAACGGAATTGCTTTAGAAAGGGTAGCATTAGGGTTTTGTTATTTTGTACAATAGAGTGGGGGAGTTAAAATCTAAAGTAATAATATGATTATACTTTGAAGAAAAGGATGCACTACCACTCACTAGGGGTACGAATATTGTTTTGTACCGGTCGAAAAATGCTATTCCTGTATATTGTACCGGTTACAGGTATTGGTCAGTACCGACTTTTTCACTAGGTATCGACTGCTACCTAAAATAATTGGTTGGTACTTGAAATAATGGTATTTATTGGGTAAGATCTGCAAATTATAAAAATTGAAGGACCAAATTGGAAGAAAAATATAAAACATATCTCAATCTCATTTTCTCCATTTTAGGCTTTTAGTTCTCCACCGTTGGCGACACTTCAACCTCCATCTCCTCTGAGTCTTCGATAGAATCTTCATTCCTTACCTCTCACATCTCCACTAGATCGCTACTCGCCAGTCATTGAGTCTATAGGAGCCTTAGTTACAAGTTCAGGATAAAACTTGAAAGTGAATAATTCAAGAAAATACGAGAAATACTTGTTTTGCTTTTCATAACTTCAAATGAGTATTTCGACGCAAAAACTTTTGAACTTTCTCGATGACTTTTACGAAGATTTATCAATCGGATGTCATTAATATCTTTCTGTGACTTTTTTAATTTATGAACATCTTAACAAGTTAGAGAATATGAATATTAATGACTTATTTAAGCAAAAAGAAGATACCTTAGTGTATATAATATATATATAGTAACAGGTTCTGCCTGATTCTGACGAGGCTGAACGTTGCCGTTTGGATCCATGAGGTTGATCAGTTCCGATTTGAAGATTCCTGCAAAACAAAGAAGGCACGTCGAGGGTTGTTTCCTGATAAGCCCATCCGACGCTCAAGTTAGGTTTTTGATGAAGGTAGGTCTGCTGTAATCAGAGAAAACTAGGGTTGTGATTACCTCTCTCTATCATGATGAAATCATACATTATATACGGGATGAGTGCTAGGGTTAACTCTTTACGTAGACTTCTATTTCTGCATGGGAGGTTTTCTCCTGCCAAT
>JAOTIZ010000004.1:4691092-4714814 GCA_027123425.1 Erythroxylum panamense | reverse complement strand
AAATGAAGGAGCGGGTAGGAAATGAAGAACATGAGTGGAGAATTTTCTGGTTTTTGATATTTGGTGTTAATTATGGTTTTTAATTTGTTTAAGAATGTATTGAGTTGAATGGGAGCTGAAATGGTGAAATGAAAATAGGGAATGTACAAAAAATTATGAACTTCTGAAATTATTTGGGAGAGATTGATTGATAAATTTGGGACGAAAATTATGAAAAATTTTGGGAAATTGATGGATGAAGTATTTTCATTGAACATGCTTTGGTATCTTGGTGATATATTGATCTGTAGTTATTCAAATGGAATGATTCTCAATTTAGATTAAACTAAAGACTTAGGGCTACAATTTTTCTAAAGAAATCAAAATTTAATTCTGTCTCTAGAATTTCAGAATCTGACTTGAATTTAAACACAGAATACAGTTTCAGTTTAAGAATAGTCCAAATTATTTGGAGAATAACTTTTGGAGTACTAACCAAATTGAATGCTCTTGGTGTCATCAGAAACTTAAGACAATGGGGAACATTTTTCTAGAAGATAGTGTTGCCAAATTACTTCATTTTCATTGTCATATTAATCATGTATATTAGACCTGAAGGTATGTTTCAGGAAAAATCTGAATTGATGAAATGAGTTATGAATTTTGATTTTAATGTTTTTATTGTGGTATAAACCATAATTATAAATGATACTTATGCGAGTTTGGAAATATGATTGTTTACATGATGAGAATAATAGAGCGATGCCTGGTATTGTCATGAACATGCATTGTGCATATTTCATAGACATACATGTGCATTAACAAACACTTATAATTGTGCAAAAGTGTGATATATGTATGTTGCTTGATATAGAGGAGCAATTGGAACATCAATATACAAGCGTTGCCAAAACTTCGAGGCAATAGCTTCAGGAGCAATCTGTGAGTAACCTAGATGGTTTCACGCAATTAATTGTTTGCATTAAAATATGTTTTGAACGATGATATGAATGTGATTTGGTTATGTTGATTCCGAACAATGAAGGTCTGAGACTTGATGCATGAATGTGATATTGAAGTGCTACTTGTATGTGATTGTGATGAATTAAATGCTTCTTGACATGATTTATTGATTATGAGAGATGCATTCCATACATGAATGCATGATCAGATAATGAGAGTTGTGACCTGATTAGCCACCGAAAATGAGCTTAAAGCTCTAAATGTAATTAAGAGCTAAAGGCTCACTATGTAAAATGAGCCCTGTATCCCCAACGGATAAGGGACAACATAAATGAGCCCGGTATTTACAATGGATACCAGATAGTTTAGGCACTCGGTCACAACAAAGTAATAATTGGAAAAGAGTCACACGAGCATTTTACATACATTTTAATAAGAATGTTTGATTGTTTGAAATACAAAATTGTCTTACCTTGAGTGAGAAAGTGATATATGATAATTTAAGCAAAATGCAAAGATGTGAATTATATGTTATATGTGTGATTTGTTGCATGAATTGAGTGAACCATCGATGATAGTTATCTCACTGAGTTCGCAAAACTCACCAAAATTGTAACATTGATTTTTCAGGAGCAAGAGACGACTTTAGCTACTAAGAGACTCTATAAGAAGTATAGTCTTGTACTTCTGGGGAATAAGAAGAAATGGCTCAAAGGTCGGTTAGCTGAGATTGGAAGATTAGATAGATCTTTTTGTGTATTTCCTCTTTCATGTAGTGTATTTTGTATTAGGATATGATGATGTTCGCATTCGGATGATATTGAAAATTATCAATGTAAATATTTGGTTTTATGGAATGAAAGGAGAAATTTGGGTTTTAAAATATGGTGTTTTTCATTATGATGTCTTATAAGAAAATAAAGAATGATGATGCCATATTAAGTGAATATTGTGATTGAACGTAGCGCATCATTATAATAACTTATGTACTGGAATATTTTTAGGGTGTTCCAGTTCATACTTTACGGTAGTGGGGGTGTTACACCCGAGGAGTTCAAAACTCAAACTTACAATATAAGAAGAAAATCTGAAAGAAAAAAAGGGAAACACAAAGATGTTGTAAAGGATAAGAAGGCTTGTTTAGGAGGCCTTCTTAAAACAAAAAAAAAGATCCCTAGTTATTTGTTGGTTCTAAGTTTTTGGGAGTAAATTGGCAGCTTATCTCTATTCACACTTTGGATTGCAATGGGAGAATTATCTATCTTTAGAATACATGTTTGATTGAAGTCCAGGCTGTTGATGAAAGTGACCAATTTATTCAGCTGAAATGTCAACTGAGAGGTATGAGTCACAACTTTGATTTGTTTATAATCTATGCTTTAAATTTTAGTTTCCAAAGGAAAAAATTGTGGTTAGATTTGTAAAGTTTATAAAGGAGAATCCAAAATCCCTAGCTGATGGTGGGGGACATCAATTACTCCTTAAACACGATAGAAGTTAAAGGTGGCAAAAAGTTCACTCTTGGATCAACAAAAGAGCTGACTAACCTACTCACCAAGGTGGATCTAACGGACCTTAGCTCGATAGATAGACACTTTACATAGACTAATAATCAACAAGGTAAGATGCATATCCAGAAAAAGCTAGGCAAATTAATGGTTAGCTCATCTTGTTTATGTATGTTCCCTCGGTCCTACGTTCACTATGGAGAAAATATATTTTTGGATCACTCTTTCATGCTAATTCAAAAAATTCCTGAAACCAAAAATGTTAAGGTCCCATTTAGATTCTTCAATGAAATCTCTTATATAGAAGGATTTAGGGAGTTAATCAATAGATGCTGGAATGTAGAAGTTGATGGGTTCAAATCTGAGCAACTTATGCGAAAACTAAAGCTGGTAAGAATTAACTCTAAAGGACTTTATTCTTGCAAAATATTATAATATCATTACTCTCAAGAATAAAGTAATTCTTACTCAAGAAAATTGCTATAACTTCCCTCATAATGCTGATTTGAAGTTATTAGAAATATAAAGGCTACAAAAATATCAAGAGGCTTTGAATTTTCATAAATCAATGTTGAAACAAAAAGCAAGATTTAATTGGATGAGGGATGAGGACTCTAACATAAAATTTTTCCACTCCTCACAACTTTCTAGAAGGAATGTGAATAAAATTATTGAATTGTATGACAACTCGAGTGTTGCTTATTCAAACCAAGAAAGCTTACTAAAGCTAGCAAGAAATTTCTTCACTCAGTTAATGGCATTCGAGGAATCTGTTCAGCAAAGTTACAATGTGCAAAGAGTATTCGATTTTGAAATAGATCAAAGACTAAGGGAGTCTTTGGTCTACCCATTTTTAGATCATGATGCCATAAGAATTGTGTTCAGTTTACATCCCTCAAAAGCATATGATCCAAATATTTTTTCAGCATGTTTCTTTTAGAACACATAGGACATTGTAAGCAAATTATTTACTGAGGATGTATTGGAATTCTTCACCTCTTCTAAAATGCCAGTGGAAATCAATCACACTTACATTTATTTTCTTCCCAAAAAACAAAATCCCTTGAACGTGGCATATTTTAGACCAATGTCTTGCTACATCACAATATACAAAATATTTGCTAAGCTTGTTACTGAAAGATTGAAGAAGGTGCTTAGTGAAACTATAAAAATTTCATATGGGGCTTTCATTCTAGAGAGAAATATTAGTGATAACATTCTTCTCTTACAAGAACTAATCAAGGAGTATAACTCAGAGAAGAGATCCAAAGTTGCCTACTGAAAATTAACTTTTATAAAGCCTTTGATACAGTCATCTGGGGATTTATACCGTTATGTCTTCAAGGAATGCAACTGCCAGATATATTTGTGAAGTAGATCATGACTTGAATACAATCCTGTTAACTTAGTGTGCTATTTAATGGTCTTTCCACTAAACATATTAAAAATGTAAAAGGGATTAGACAAGAGATCCCTTATCCCCCTATCTATTCACCCTTGCAGTGGAAGGGTTATCAAGATTACTGAGTAAAACTTATATCTTGCAGTGGAGGTTTCAAATATCACTATAAATGTAGAGAAGTTAGTTTAAAACACCTCATTTATGCAGAAGATCTAATGCTTCTCTAAGGTGTAGATTCCTATTCTATAAACATAATGCTCAATGTGCTGACAGTGTTCTCAGAGTGTTCGAGTCTAAAGTTTAACTCTAACAAAAGCTATTTTTATGTCTCCTTTGATGTTAATAACCAAGAAGAACTCAGTAGAATTGTAGGGCTCAATGTACATCCAACTCCCTTTAGATACCTCAGATTACTAATCACCACTTCTAAACCTAAATTCTTTGATTGTCTCCCACTTATTGAAAAGATCAAAGCAAGAATAATTGCTTGGAAAATCAAATTCCTTTCATATACTGCTAGACTAACACTCATTATTTCAATCCTAAGTTGTTTGTCTATACACTGGACTACACATATTGCTCTGCCAAAGAAGGTGATAAAAGAGATAAACAAAATAGTGAAAGCATTCTTATGGATTGGCAAAATAGAAAATTCCAAAAATGATAAGGTTAAATGAAGTGAAGTTACTACCCCCAAGGATCAAGGTGGACTTGGAATTATATCCATCATAACAATTCAAAAGGTGCTGATGTGTAAGAGAATTTGGAGGCTTTAATAGACAAAAAGACCTTTTGGATTAAATGGATCCATAAATGCCACCTCAAAAACCTGAATTTTTAACAAATTATTTGTACAAAGAGGTTTCTTGGATTCTTAACCAATTGTTGAAATTGAAAGGTATGGTGTATCCTTGGATTAAATATAAGCTGGGAATTGGTGAAAATGCATGGTTCTGGTTTAATAATTGGTCATATGCAAGCTCCTCTATACAGAGAAATGATCTCAACCATTTGAGGAATAAGATTATTTGAAACCTCAAAGAATCCTCTTTAATACTGAATGATGATTGGTGTGGGAGTTTGGAAAATTTCACTTACTAATTGAACACTTACCACAATTAATAGAAAGTAACAAAGAAGACCTCATCATTTGGACTCCCAACTTGAGTGGAAGATTCATAAATGAATCATGCCATAGAATGATCATAAATAGTTCAACAGAAGTTCCATGGTACAACCTTTTGTTGAAACAAACTCGAAATCCTAAAGCCTTAATAATCACTTGGCTAGTGAGCAAAAAAATGTTTGGGACCAAGAGTAGATGGTTTGACACCAATGATACAACTTGTGAATTATGCAAAGAAGTTGTCAAACACATAAATCTCCTCTTCTTTCAATGCAAATATTAGAAAGTAGTTTGGAGCATAATCCATCATATGTTAGGAGTGGACAATTGCATATTTGTATAGGAGGAATGTTTGAATTGGTTCATCAACTATACAAAATATGGAAAGCAAAATTCCATATTGCTCAAAACAACATTCACCTCCACCAATTACACTCTATGGAAAGAAAGAAACAATAGATCGTATAAGAAGATTGCAAAAGACGAGTACCAACTAGCTTCGAAGATACTCAACTGGATTAGAGATATTGTTATTATAAAAAATGCTCTCTCTAACTTTACATTAAAAAATAGATGGAACTTATGATTAATATGTTGTATCAATCTTCTAACTAAGTTGATACGTTTTTCTCTTTAGTCTGCCTTTCTAAGCATGTTATAAATTGACCGATAGTCAGTTTCATAAACTTCATTATAATGTTGAATAACTTTTGCTAATGTTAATACAATTTATTCATTTTCCACAAAATAAATAATTACTAAGTTCTATAACTTTCAAGTCTTCCTTTTAAGTTTAGTATAGTCTAGTCTTTAGAATGGTCATATTTGTTTTTACTGTTTTATCCCTATATAACAATCTCCTTTAAGGATACAAATATTCTAAATGTTTTGGTATTGTAAAAAGAAACAACATTATAAGATAAACTTAGGATTGATTCTTTTCGCATTAATTTATAAAATTCACTATCAAACCATGAACATAACTTTTTTCCTCTAAAGCTTTAATGCATATTCAAAAAGGAGAAATCTTATTTTTACAAACTTATTTAACAAAGACTAATATGGTAGTACTAAGTTCTATAAAATGGAAAGATGTAACCTTCAAGATAAATGAATACTTAAAGGTGCTATATACCTTATTCCTATTGTGTCCTAAAGCCCAAATACTCAAATAAAATAAATAAAGCAACTTTCATCACTCTTCATAGTTTGGAAATATAAAATGCTTTAAATGTGATTAAAAAAGGACATATAACTAAATATTATAGAATTAGTACAAAATTTAAAAGTTTATAATTTTAAGAGGAGATATTAGATAAAATATAAATTTTAATGATATTGGATAACAAAAGCGTTGAAGAATTTGAAGAAAAATGAAAAATGAGGCGTTATTATTAAAAACAATATAGTTTAAAAAATAATGATTGACCTAAAGATGAAATGGAAGAAGAAAAATAAATTAATATATTAACAAAAGATCAAAAATTTCTTTCTGAAATTATAAACAAAAACTATCTTAAAAAGTTACAACAATCCTTTAAAATCCGTGTTAGAACTTCCACACTACCTCTTCATCCTCTTAAAATCTAAAAAATATCCTAGATGAACACAAGAAAATAGAAAAATTATCAAATAACCTTATATAGCCTAAATAAAAAATAACCATCATAAAGCAATTGATGACTTGTCTGATAAGTTTTTAATAATTTTTTATTTAGTTTGCAGGCTCCACATGGTCACATTAGATCTAACGTGGCAAGGTGGGACCTTTCTTTATTTTATACCTAAGAGACCCACCCTTTTTAATTACCAAAGACGATGAAGACGAGGAAGAAGATGAAGATCAATGCTATGGAATGAGCAGCAGACAAAACAAGCTCGAACTTTTGCAGCCTACCAAGAGAAACTTGCACATATTTATGATCTTCATCGTATCAAAAAAGTGTTGTGCACAGTCCGATTAGAGCTTCTCCTCCAGTTAATGCACGGTCTAATTTAGCAAATTCAATGTTCTGCAAATCATAAAAAAGAATTAAACAATATCTTCTAACATCCTCTGCACTCTCCTCGCCACCAACTAAGGCAACTACTTCCCATCAATATGGATTTTCTTCATTAACAACCGCAAAAGCCATCTTAAACTACTTGTTCTTTTGATAGCCCTATGCTCACGACAATTATCTTTGTTAACAACACCAGTGATAAAAAAAACTCGTAAATCTTAGAACAATGTCATCTTAGATTATAATATTCACCAAGTAAGTGTAAGAATATTTTCCGATCAGTTGTTTGATTGATTCTCTTAGCTAGATTCTAACCCTCTTGAGTTTTGGGGGCTATGTCAGATATATTTGTTAATGAATTAGAATTACACATAATTTTTTTGTTTGACGTTGCTTTTTTTCAGATATTATAAACAAAGAGCAAGATGGATTAGAAATAAACTGATAAAACCCAAGATAGCTAGGTATAAAATCTCTTTATCTTGTGGACTAAATATGGAAACTAATAATCAGATGGGGACAAAACTGGATACTTTATCAACCCTATCTTGCATGAACCAAAATCTTATCGCACCCCAGTATATTCACCGTGACGTTGAGCACTGCTTATGGTCTAACAAGATTTTCATCATTTTTTGTGAGTGTGATCATGTCTCGATGTTGCAAATTATAGGCTAGAAATGGAAGGAAAATTTTGTCAAATGAAATGAACAATCAAATATCCCATCTACAACTAGAGGATCCTTCTTACTTCTTAAAGATCAAAATAAGAGTTGCCACCAACTCACGAGCTTAGAGATGTAGTGTTGTTAACCCTCCTGATTGGGCTCCTTGACACCTTCTAAACTGTAACATCCCATGTGTGGAGCTAGACTCCAAAATAGTGAATTGAGAATACAGTGAGAAATTAGTAGTAAATTTCATGCTCATGCATTATAGTATATTCACAAGCACGTGAATATTTATTTTTAATACATTAAAAATAATTGTTCATGCATTTATTGACAATTTTCAGGTATAAATGATTTTTAATGTGATTAAAGTGTGAATTTTGGATTAACTGCGTTACAAAATTTATTTGGTGATAATAGTTATTATTTCAGAATTTTGGTGAAATTTAGGAAAATTTATCGAAAACTTGAGATATTTTAGAATAGAAAAAATATTGAAATAAGAGACAAATAGAAGTATGACAATTGTATTAGAAATTAATTGACAAATGGACAAATTATGGAGTGACAAATGGATAAAATCACGTGTAACATGTGGACCTATAGCTATGAGACAAATGGTAGCTTATCTAGTAGACAAGTGGAAGACATGCAATGAAGACATGCGTTAAAGCACTAATGAAACACCTAGGCATTAGGAAAAAAAAGTTTCTGCAGCTCTTTTCCTTGGTTTCACTGAAACCATCTACACCATCTTCCTTCTTATTTGCTTTCCTCATTTTTGGAATTTTGCTGAAGTATAAACTAAGTAAGTAATGCTTTAAGTTTTGTGATAGTGTAAATGATTTCTGTTGAGGTTTTAATGCTTGTCACTCGATGCATTCGTAAAAGGTGTACATTTTCATGCTTGTGGATTTGCTGCGTACATAAATGGTGTTGATGCATGTGTGGGTGGTGAAAGAAGAAGCAAATTCGTTGATATATAACAAGATTCGGTGATAATATAGATATATGTTTAGTATTTTACTTAACATACATCTGTATTTAGGGCATAACTTGATTTGTGAATATCCAAATTAGATGGAGTTTGATTTAGAGTAAACTAGAGACATAGAACTACATTTTTCATGAAAGAATCAAATTCAAAATATGTCTTTAAGAGTCTAGAAATTTGGCTTGAAGTTGAAATTGGTGTTCTGTCTAGGTATGAAAATAGTCTGTGAATGACCATTTCAACACATTGGGGAACATTTGATTAGGAGAAGATGTTGCCTAAATACCCTATTGTCGAGGTCAAAATGGTCATGCAAATCAGACCGGAAATTTGCTTAAGAAAAATCTGAAAAATTGATAGGTTTATGATTAATTTTATGAAGATGAAGAGGTTTAAGAAAATTGATTACATTTTGAAGATTTTATGAAAAACAAATTGGTTTGTGAATGAGTATAGAATGGTGATGTGTTTGTGTTAAAATGATATAGAAAAATTGAAATAAATTTGGTGTAAAAATGAAAATGAATTTCGGATGAAAGCCGATAGGCTATTAAAAGGTGATTGTTTTTTCTGAACATGCTTTAGTATTTTGATGATATTTTGATCTATAAATTTCCAATGAGTTGATTCTTAATCTAGATTAAACCTCAAACATAGGTATACAACTTTCTTGAAGAAGTCAAATTTTGATTATGTCTCTAAGACTTTCAAAATTGGCATGAAATTGAGTCTTAGCTTAAGCTGTAACGCTATCAGGGACAGAAATCATGTCATCACCAAAGTTGTAGCTTATTCTCTTAGCTTTAAATTGGTATAAAGTTTGTAATTTTTGGATATTGTAATTGATAGTTATGAGGTGTACAACTTGAATGCATGCTTATGCATTAGCCAAAATTTAAAATGTACACAGTCTATGGTATTTTGAGCATAACTCATTGAATAATAAATCAAATTGTAAGATTTTAGTATCATTAGAAACTTAAGACATAAAGGAACAATTGTCTAGAAGAAAGTGTTATAGAAATACATCATTTTCTTGATCTTATTGATTATGCAAAGTTGACCCGAATGAAGTACTTCTAGCAAAAGCTGGAATAGTAATTGAATGTATAAATTTTTGAACTTTTGAAGTACAATTGATGTTTACATCAGTTTAGTAAGAAAATATACCTAAGAATTTGTCATGAACATGCATGTTATATGATACATTTAGATTAATGCTGATTCAGTTACGTGAAAAATATGGTAATATGAACTTGTATTTGATTGTATATAGAAGGGCAAGTAGAGCGATCACTTCTAGATATTGCTGGAACTTCAAGGCAATAAGTGAAAGGGAGCTATTATGAGTAATTGTTCGCGAACCGCAAGTGCACGGTTGTCGAAGTGAGTAATACATCGGTAAGAACCGAGTCGTGTCCATAGGGATTATGAGAAAGTTTAATTCTATGCTAGCTAACGGTACTTGAAATCGGGTTGGATGAAATTTTGGAAAATTAAAATTAATGTAAAGAAATTTTTTCCTTTAAAAAAAAAACAAAATTAACTTAAATAAATTTCTAAACAACTACCCAATTTAATGCAACCAAAATAACTACGAATATGACAAATTTGTGCAATAACTAATTAAGAAAAGATTTCAACAATTTACTAATTAAAAGTATTAAATTTAATAGGGAATGACTTTCTCTTAGGGAATGATATTTTTGTTAACCTTAATATTGAATTAGCTATCCTCCGCAACTGAAATTTTCTAACCTTGTAGGTGAATTTTAAGAGTAATTAATCCCCTTTTCCCAAAGATGAATTAATTTATCCACTCTAGACGTCTCTTAGTAATCCCTTACTTAAGTTCTTCCTAGAGTTTCTTAAGTCTCAAACCTTCAATTTTCACCTCCTAAGTTTCTTGGGTCTCCCAACTCACAAGAAAATCCTGGTCGAATTTCCTTTAATCTTCTAGCAAAAACTCCCCCTTTCCAAAGGAAAATTTATACCAAGGCAATTTCTAATAATCCAAAGGAAGACAAATAAACCCAAAGAAAAACCACCAAGTATTTAATTTTTCAGTCATGGATTCCAGCAAATTTCAATATTAAAGCATCTCCAAAATATCACATCCCTAAGAGAAATTAAGAGTTCTAGCCACATATCATCAAACCAAGCAATTCAAAAATATAAACGCTGAAAAGACTCATGAAGGAATCAAATATAAATGAAAAGCATGGCTCCAAATTTCAGCAGAAAAATAAGCACTCCCCTCTCCTTGCGTGGAAGTGAAGTGACGTTGGAGAGTTTGGCTTGCGTTGGTGGATGTGTGGGTTGCTTTGGTGAGGACGTGAAGGTTGAAACGTGAATGAGTGAGGAGGAGACTGCTTTGTGCTTGCTGGTGGAGGCTGTGAAAATGCCATTAGTGAATGCTTGAAGAGTGGAGAATTGAAGCTGTCTTCTTACGTGAATCCAAGAAGAGCTGCTGCTTTGGTGAGTTGAGAGAATGAATTATGAAGGCTTGCGTTGGTTGATCACTAAATGAAGATTGCATGAATGAAAAAAATGGAGGCTTCAAATGGATGGTTTTCTATGCATGAGTGGAGAGTTTTTATGAAGTGGGGGTTGCTATTTTGGTGGAGATAAGCTGCGTGGAAGTGGGGGCTGTATGGTTTTAGGCTGATGCTTGTGTAAGTAAAAATGGAGGGTATGGCGTTGTTGTCTGGAGAAGATGCTGGTGTCAGTCTTGGACTTTGAGTCTACATTAATAGAGAGAGAATGTGGCAGTAGAGTTGCGTGGAAGCTTTGTATCAAAAAGTGGAAGCTTTGGTGCGCATGGATGAAGGTTTTTTGTGAATGGAGAGTGCATGTGTAGAAAATGGAGGGAGGCTACTGCTTGATTTTTTTTTATCCCTTATGGTGATGTGAAGGTTGCATTATGTGGAGACTGATGCATGTTTTTTTGGAAAATGGAGGCTACTACGTAAAAATGAGGGTGGTGTAGGTATGGAGGTTGTAGGTGTGAAGTGTTTAAATTGGACTATTGTGTTTTTATGAGTGGAATGGAATCCATGTATGCATGGAGGCTGTCGTAATTGCAGGAGAATGGAGGCTCTTTTTATCTTGTAATGGAGGATATTTTTGGAGTGGAGAATGAGCTATGCGTGGGCTGAAATAATTAAAAGGTGGGGGTTGATGTTGATCCTTGGTTGATTGGAATAGATTTTTCAAGGCAAATTTGATAGTACATAAAAACTAAACAGTGATGATTTAGGAGCTAAAATTCAATTTATATCTTCATCTTTGAGTTAGTTTCAATATGAGACTTGAATCACGGGATTTGGCCATCTGAGTCAAAAGTTATGATCAAAACATCGTCAAAAGGTCATTCTGGCGATCCAAAATCTGATGCAAATTTCGGGAATTTGTTTTTCCTGAATTCCAGCTCAGAAAATTCTGCAATTGGTCCCAAAAAATCCATCAATGAGTCTAGAATTTAAGTATGAAAATTCAGAATTTTTTTCGAAACCAGAATAGAGAAAAAAATCCCACAATGACTAAAGGTCAAATCTATTAGAAACCCAAAAACAGTGCAATTCGAGTCTATTTGTTTCATTTATGCATTTTACGTCAACAAATCTCAAATAATGATAAAACATGATAAACCAGCCATAGATGAATATAAAATGAATGTAAATGATTCTAAATTAAGTCCAAAACATACGTGAAAATATGAGTGTATCAATACTACACGAAGCGATTAATGCCTTAGAAATGCTTAGGACACTCACTTTAACTTATATTTGATCTTAGGTATTTTTCGAAAGTAAAGAAGCTAAAGTGACTCGAAAGCATGTCATTGAAGTCATTTTCTCAATTTCCATATCTGCTAATTCATGGAGCATGAAGAAGAACAGGGTTGAAAGAAGGAGAGGCAAGAGAGAATGTCAAATGAAGAACAAGGAAAGGAGAGTTTCATGCCTATAAATCTCTCACGACTTTGAGAAATCTCTCACAACTGTGAGAATGCCATGTACGGTCATGTCTGGTAAGGCACGACCGTGAGAAGACCATTCACAATCGTGCATGGTAAGGCACAACTGTGAATTCTCACAGTAGAGAATTTATTAGACAACGACACGGTGTCCTGGCTAGGTGTCACTCAATTTTAAACCTAAGTTTTTCTATATAAGGAAAAGAGTGGCAGCAAAAAGAAAAAGGGAGGAATAGACCTAGCCGAAAGGAATTTCTTCCATTTTTCTCTTCAGTTGTTCCCCTGTTCTTCAATAGTGACAGTGGCGATGGAGACAAGGAAAGATGGTGAAAGCTTGAAGATGGAGATGGACAGCTAACTTCTAAACACCGGTTCGAAGGTGCAATCAAGGCCAAGAAGCAAATTAAGTAGATAGTTGTTGTGCATTGTTTTCTTTACCTCTTTTCAGATTGTTTATGTTATCTTGTATGGATTGATTGGGTGTTATTTGAGAATGATTTTAATGCCTTATTGAATCTTTTTTTCATGAAAAATCATAGCTAGATCTTGAATGCAATATGTAATAGTCGTGTTAAAGCTTGTACGTGGCAATTAACGGTATCAAATCTGTAGAGATGACATAGTATAAGTTAAATAATCCGAGTGTAAGGCCCCTAAATTATACCATAGTTCAAATGTTATATGTTCGTGAAGGCATATGTGATAGGTGTTAAAGTGTGACATGATTGTAAGTTGTATATGTTGTGAATTTTGGTTTGATCTTGAATTTTGGTTTAATGGATATATATTGTGAATTTTAGTTTGATCTTGAATTGTGGTTTAATGGATCCTACTTAGTGAATTGGAATTCATTGATACCATTAGTGAATTAAGGTGTTAAAACATACATTTGGATTAGGAAAATTTTCAAGTGACAAGATAAGTTAGGACATGAAAATTGAAATGGATAAGCCTATAAGTTAGTGACATTTGGCATAGTTGATGCATTGACATTTGGCAACTTTGGTTGAGTGACAAGTGGCCTAATTAAATTGTGACATTTGGCAACCTCATAGAAGAACATATGTGCTAGCTAGGAGGAGGACATGTGGCTTGTGTCCTTATGTAATAAGTGTCCTTAGAGCAAGATGAGTCATCTTACACATGGCATGACCTTAGGCATTGGCTAGTTTCTGCTGTAACTCTTCCTTTCCCTTGATCATTCACTACCGAAACTTTTACTCCCTCTCAACTTCTGGAATTTTGTTTCAATTTGGATTATCATCACTTAGAGTTCATGTAAGTTACTACATCAAGAAGTAAGTCTTGCAATTTTTTGTGTTGTTGTTTTGATGATGCTAAAATTTGCACCTTGATCTAGGAGCTGTGTATGATTGCTTGGAAGACTAGTTGGCTTGCTTCTTTGGAGTTTTTCTTTGAAGTTAATCATTTAAGGGATTACTAAACTTGATAGCATGTATTATTACAAGTTTTAATTGAATTGGCTTGAAATTTATGTTAAGATGATGACAAATGAATAATGGAAAAATGATCTTTGTGTGATAACTTCTGGTTTGGATTTGATGTGTGGACGATATTAATTTGTAAGTTACTTAATGAATGATTTTTGAATTGTTTTGAACATGAATTTGATGAGATATTGAAGCATGAATAAGGTATAATTGAAGCGAAATTGATGGTCTTTGGTGAAGATGTGTCAAATGGAAGTGAAAAATTCAAGTTTTGGGAACTTGGAGGTTGTGGGTGAGTAAACCTTCGGTTCACTTATCCCACGATCATGGTATTTATAAGGATTATTCCCACGGACATGGGAAGTACTTAGCAAGGAGAAAATATTGGTTTTGGGCAATTATTGGATCATATATGGTTAAGGTACTTTATAATGGTTTAATTAGATTTATCTATGGTGTAAAATGAACCTAGTTTGATGTGGAATAAGTTCATTAAAGGTTGAATAATATTTGGGTTTTTAATTAAATTAATAACTTAGAGAAGGTGTTATTAGATAACAAAGTATCTAATTTTGGAACTTATAAGTTGTTAAAGGAACAAAGCATACTTTCAAACACAAATGTGATTTAAATGATAAAAGTGATGTGTTAGTTATAAATGTTTGAGAATTGGGAACTTAGGTGAGCAGATGTAAAGTGTAATTACTTAATGTATTCATTAGTGTATTTATGCTTAGGCTTATATGGCATGCTAAGTTTGTTCAAGTGAGAATGAATGGGTTCAGTTTGAGCATAAGAAAATGAATTCACATTTATGCATTATTTCACTGTTACATGATTTTGATATTGTGATAAGTTTGGACCATCAATTGTCCGAGGAGTTTTATAATTGGGATTATATTGAAAGTTCTTTCTAATTGAGTGAATATATATAATGTGTGATGACTCAATATATTTATTAATGCTTTAATGCATATGTTTGTATTTATAAGGCATATTAAGTTTGATCAAATGAATAAGGTCATATGTTATGAACTACATCATTTACATGAAATTCTAAAAGCTAAAATAGTTTGTTTTAAAAGTATTAAGTCCTATTTGTAGGTAAATAAGCATGCCTAGAAGGGTCTATAGCTACTCCTGTAACAAGACAGTAAGGTATCTTCTGTAACAGACACTTCGGTGTCTTCTGATTTTAAACACTTATGTGTCTTCTATTTCAGAGACTTAAGTCTCTTTTGTTTTAGATACCAATCATAGTATCTTCTGTATTGGTCCTGTTACCCACTTATGTAAAAAGGATTAGCAATCTAGCTTGTTTTGTGTTCTGATACATGTTCAGTTTTGATATAAGCAAATTATGCTCTAATAAAAGATAAGCCCTGATATGATATAAAACAAGTTCTGTTCTGACTTAAGTCATACCTTGATTTGAAAGGATTATATCTTGTTTTGATACTTGTATATTATTTTTTGATGTTTATGAGTTTCTGATGCAAGAATTTTCTGTAATGATTGATGAATCATATTTGGTTATGAGACATAATGTTTAGATTACTCTGAATTATGAACATTTAAGATTGTTGTGATATGATTTGAATCTATATATATGAATGTTAGATGACTGTTACAAATAGTCACCATTATGCATTATGTTTAGTTATTCCCTATTAAGATATATGATTAGAACGGTGGTTTTGCCTCCATATGTTTAAAGATTGGGACAAAGACAACTACAGTGGCCAAAAAGAACATCTTTTGTTTTGAAAGATGTATATTTGAGTTTTTAAGTTGTATCTGACAATATGAGAGAGTTTGTATTTTGTTTAATGGTTTGTACTAACCTTTATTACAGGATGGATTATGTTTAAGGCACGTATTTTGATACCTTCATTATATATGAAGTACTTTAGGGTTTGTTTACAACAACATTTAATGATATGTAATGTATGTTTGTTTGAGTTGCTAAAATGCATGTAAGGAATGTTTAGTACGTTTTGGAATGTTTCAGCTCTGTTTTGTGTGACACTTACATATCCTTTCAGGGGGTATGTGGGTGTTACACCGAGCTTGTGTGATTGTTACTTAGATTGATCTATTTTTCTCACTTGCAATGTGACTTAGAGAGCTTGTTATAGGTTTCCTGATAGTTAGGGCTAATTAATGATCTCTTCTTGATTAACTATGATTTATGGAAAAATTGGAATTAATAGAGCTTGTTATTAGTTCACGATCAATAGTTTCAAGAGAGACGTAAATGTAATAATTCAACGACATCTACGAACTTGTGCTTAGGTTGAGATTAAACCAAAGAATCAAATTTCAACTCATTCATTTACTTTATCAATTTGTTGTTGTTTAATTTGATTTGTTTTCATAGATTTAATTTTACTTTTTCTTTTAATTTGCTTCAAACAAAAAACCCCCTATTTTGCTTATATAGATAATTTAAGAAAGTAATAGGAATTAATCTCTATGGAATCGACCTAGACTTATCGCTATCTACAGTTTAGTCTAGTTATTTTGGTAGTGCTATGACTCACAACCAATCTTAGTCGTTGTCAGGGATTAATATCATTTTCTTTTCTGAATTTATTTGCTTTACTTTATTTTTATTTGTGGTTAATTTCTTTTATTGTGTCATTAGTTTCAATGCATGACATGATCTTCTCACACTAGTCAACTGAAATTTGATCCAAAACTTAAAAGAACATTGAATAGAGCGAGAAGACAAGTTGCACAAAGTTTTGAGGATCCATCATCATCTGACAGAAAACTTGACTCTTCACCAAGAATTCAAATAGCCTTAGATTTATTTTCTGAGTTTTCTAGTGATTCCATTTATGATACTGCTTTTAGCATGGCTGAGCAAAATAGTGATTGTACTCTTAAACAATTAGCTACCCTTGATTTTAATCATTAGCCCGTATGTATTGATTTTCCTACTATTGATATGACTTTTGAGCTTAAATCTAGTTTAATTCATCTTTTGCCTACTTTTCGCGGTATGCCAACTGAAGATCCTCCCAAAGATCTTAAGGAGTTCCATGTGGTTTGTTCTAGTATGAAGCCAATCGGGGTGTAAGAAGAGCATATTAAGTTGAGAGCATTCCCATTCTCATTGGGAGACACTACTAAGGATTGGTTATATTACTTGCCCTCTAGATCAATTACCACTTGGAATGAAATGTAGAGACTTTTTCTAGAGAAATACTTTCTTGCGTCTCGATCTACAAACATTCAGAAAGAGATTTGTGAAATTTGATAACATCATAGGGAAACATTATATAAGTATTAGAAGTATTTCCAGAGGTTGTGTGCTAGCTGCTCATACCATCAAATCAGTGAGCAACTCTTGATACAGTATTTCTATTAGGGGCTTCTGTCATAAGAAAGAAAGCTTGTCATAAAAAGACATGATATTCACAAAGATCAGTAGGAATTATTTATCAAAAGGCTATTTTTGTTAACCTTTTTGACATTGGCCTAGTCTTTTAACACGAAGGCAAAATTTTGTGATGAATGTCCTCCAATTACTCAACTAATAAATTTGTTTGGTTGGAATGTCATGATAGTCTTGTAACATGTGGGCAAATATTTGTGATAAATATCCCCCAATTACTTAACTAGATCACATTCCTTTAAGTCCTAGCTATTGACACATCCACACAATTCATACCATGAAGACATAAGCAAAAACTAACTTGCAATATGCAAAATTTACGTTTAAAAATAATGTACAAACCTCCCCACACTTGGACAACACATTGTCCTCAATATGAGGACAACAAATAACACGTAAGATGGGAATTTAAAAAAATGAAAAGAAGACATTAAAATAAAAGGAAAAAATAAGGGTTAGAGCATAAACCCGTCATGACGATTGAGGTGGTGATGGTGTTGGTGAGGAATTTGGAAATACTTTTAGCCATAAAATTCCAACAATTTTTCCCTATAAAACAAAAATAAAAATAACAAAATACCAATAAAATAAAAATAAAAATAAAAATAAAACTTATCATAATTCCTGGGTTGCCTCCCAAGTAGCATTTAGTTAATGTCATTAGCTTAATGTGCTCTTCCTTCAACACTCAACCTAGGTCAATTATGAGTGACTCACTTCCACCCGTTTCACCTAATTTTAATTTCGTAGCCTATAAATAAGCTATAAATTACAAGATAATTACAAGGACAATATTGATAAAATTAAGAAAATCAATTAAGTTCAATAATACCTTTTTAAGTAACAAATTGTCAACAAAATAGGGAATAATAAAACTCCCTAAATTGTCTATCAAATTCAACAGTTTGACTTCTAAGAAGGTGAAATGTTCTCTTTCTTCCTCAATCACCTTCGTCTCCTTTAAAGATTCAACTTCATCAATTCTCATAAGAGAGCTACCCTCCTTTAGATTTTTTAATACCTTTATGTTGAATTTCAGTTGTTCATCTCCAATCTAAAGGATAAGATTGTCCTCATGGACATCTACCAAAGCTTTAAGTGTTTAAAAATAGTATACCAAGAACTAGAGGACAATTTTGACCCTCTTCAAAGTCTAGCATGAAAAAATCCATAGGAATTGTAAACTTATCCACTTTTATAGGTACATCTTCCACCAAACCTAACGAATTCTTTATCGATTGGTCCACCAAATGAATACGCATTTGGTTAGGCCCAATTTCCTAAAAATGGACAAAGGCATAAGGTTTATACTTATCCCTAAATCACATAAACATTTCAAAATCTCTAAATTACTAACTACACACGGTATCATAAAGCTCCTTAGATCTTTTAACTTTGAGGACATCTAGTTGGTAATTAAAGAGCTAAAAATTTCCATCATGTCTACCATCTGGTCATCTTCCCAAGTCCTCTTGTCAAATAATATGTCTTTAAGGAACTTCGCATACTTAGGCTTATGTTTCAACACTTCCACAAAAGATAAGTAAAATTTTCATTTCTTTAGCTTTTCCACGAACTTTGCAAATGATACATCCAATTCATTCTTCTGAAGTCTTTGTGGGAATGGTATTTTTGGTAATTAAGGTGGAGGAGGAGTATAGAGAGGGTCCTTATTCTTTTCTTCATCCTTTTTCTTTTTCTCTTAGTCTTCTACAAGGTGGGTCTCAACTTGTCTCTCCGCTAGTTCTACTACCTCTTTCCCACTCCTAAATTTGATAGCCTTACTATACTCTTTTAGATTTAATTCCATATTGCTCATAAATTTTTCCACACTTCTCTTATAGAATTCATTGGAAAGTGTTGGGGTTATGTAAATATAGTGCCTTGGAAAGCAAGTGTATTTACATATAACTTAATCTTCTTCCAGTTACATTTTTGTAATGAAAATATTTACTATTAATAAAACAAAAGAGTTTGGTTTTATTTGTATGAGCATAATATAACTAGTCATAAGGTACCAAGATTCTTTTCTATGTAATATACATATACATGGAGATGTATGGGACATATGTATATTATTAGAGTCTAAATTAATTGATTCATTGTTGAATAATCAATTTGGTCGCTTGATTATGGTTTAGACGGTAGTGTTGCGATTTATCTCCATTTAAGTAAAGAAGTTTACTTCAAGGAAATGATGAGTTTCATATTATGATAGTAGTTTATCGATAATGGCACTATTAAATGAATATGGAACCACATATGTTTTTAAAGAATAAAATGGATCATTTACTTAATCTTAAAACATACACTTTAGTATTTGTTTATTATGAACCACAATCTTGATGAGTGGTGAACTCATATAGGATTCATTATAATTTTTTATATGATCGGACTGGATTTTTACATAGTATCAATCCAATGTTGCATGTTAGAATTATTAATTGAAACATGTATCAGGGAAAATTTACTCAAATAAAGAGTTTATAGTGATATCATCACTTATAGATGTTCTACAGAGATTGGTGATTAAACTGGCGCCAGTAATTTTATGGGCTAACTACCCATCAACTTTTAACACTAAGACGAGATCTTGTGTGTCAATCACCATATAGAGTAAAACGGGAGATCTAGAAGGAAAAAAATAACATAAGGGCAAAACGATAATTTTGGTGAATGGCTATAATAAGGTTCATAATAGAGTTTGCAATTGGACATCAACATGTATTCTCAAAATATTTAGTAATTCAAGAGTTCAGCTAATTGTCTTTAGTGGAATGACGTTTGGTTAATAAGTTGGAATTAATTCTAATGAGATTAAATTAATTCTGAGTTTATTGGAACTTAAATTATATAAGTCCAATTAGATTCCCCACTTGGCTTTTAGGAAGGTTACCGAAAATAATAAAGAAGAAAGGACCGAATGAGATTCGGAATAATAATACCAAAACAATTTAATTAAGAGTTAATTGAATTGGGTTTTAAGCCTACGGTTAAATGTTGGGCTTATTCTAATTAAGTGTTAATTAGAAGCCCAAAGTGAACATTTAATATTAGGCTAGATTTTGGTTTGATTTAATTAATTCAATTAATTAAATTTAAACAAACTTTGTTAAGACAAAAAAGGAGGGCAAAAGTCAAAACTATATGATGTAGTTTTCTGTTTTATGTAGCTAAATTTTATGGTTGCACATTTAACATTGAATTGCTAAATATAAGGTGAGTTTTTATCATGCTTCATCATCATTAAATGGTTTAATGTTTTATTCATTATATGATTTAATGATCTTATCATTAAATGGTTTAATGGTTGTAATTTAATGTTTGAAGGTAGAAAAACTCGTAAACCTTTTAGCATTCTTTTGATTAAAGAAGGGAGTAATGCATTTGATGTTCTCTCTTCCTTCTCTCATTTGTTAACTGAAAATGAGTGTTATGATTTTGGTTTTTTGTCTTTTCATTTAGCTATATTAAACAAATGAGAAGGTCTCATTTATTGATCTCTCTTTCATTTTGAGAAAGAGAAAGAGGTGGGGAATTGGTTGGAATTATACTCTCCTTTCTTTCATGACCAAAATTAGTAATGAGAGTGTCTCTTAGTTTTTGGCTCTTTCAACTAAGGTAAAATTCTACAATATTTCTTCTCCTTTTCCACCAAAGGATCTTGCTAACCAAGTTGTCCAAGGAGAACAAGTGGTAGATCGGATTAGTTAAGGGTACAATAGTAAGGAGAGGATACAATAACAAGGGGAGGATACCACAACGAGGAATCAAAGTTGTAGCTAAGGAGTCAGTAAAATTTCTACCATCCTTTATGTTATTTATTTTTTCTAATATCGTATCATGTATGGATTAAACATATTTGGTGATTATGCTTTCTCTACGTTTTGATTTCAGAAAAATTTTTGAAATCTACCATTTATCCAAATCTAGTATGCTTTTGTTTTAAATCCAACAGAAAGCTAGCCCATTTGAACCTCTAGGTTGTGAATAGAAGAGACATGATCTTCTGTTACTTGCTCAAACTTCCCTTCTAGTCTCTTATGGGCCTCTTCCATGTTCATAAGCTTTTCTAAGATCTTGTCCAGTTTAGAATCTCATAAACTGGGCTCTTCTTATTGAAATCCTAATAGGTCTTGATGTCCTATATGAGTCCTTGCATTATTAGACCAACAGAAATTTGGGTGGTTTTTCCACCCCATATTGTACATATTCAAATAAGGATGATTACTTCCCTAACCAAATTATGCTTCATTGAAGTTTAATTGCATCACATTTTTTCCCTGGGAAGAAATCAACTGTGATATAGTTCACATCCTTGTTGCATTTCTTCGAATGGAGAGAACAAAATGGTTGTTAGGATTCCTTAGTAAGGTTGTCGATTTTACTCTGCAATGTTGTCATTAAATTTGTCGTAATCATTCCTTCTAGATTTGGGAAGGTTGAATGTTGTCTACTTCATTTCAATGTCTAAAGTCAACTATTATTTACCATCTCTTCAAACAAATTGTGTGTGGCTTCCACTGGTGGTCGTGAAATTCCTAGATGGTAGGCATTGAACCTTGGACTCATAAAGTCCATAAGGGTTCTTTGCTCTCCATGATGTATTTCCTCCATCATTGTTCTTTCTATCTCTTATTGGCATTTAACTTTTCAGATTCTTCATTATTGCCTTGTGATATCCAAATTGATGTGTCTTCTACTTTATGCCTAACTTCCTTCTCTCTCTCTCTCTCTTTAATTTCTTGTGATTACATACCACAATCACAAGAAAGGGAAATAATTCTTTAAAAAAGGAATTCAAAAAGTCCTAAACCAATTCCTTGATAACAATTCCAAAAACTTATTGAGCAAGTTTTATCGAATGTAAAACCCCCAATATCTATAAGTATACGGATCGTAACTTGTAGTATCAAAGGTGACAATCTAATGAGGAAATAGTTAAAACTAAGTCTAAAAGATTATTAAAATAAAATAATAAAAAATTAAAACAACTAAATCAATCAAATAACAAATGAGCTATTACAAATATGTGAGGAAAATTAAGGATGAAGCTTCAGATTTATTCTATCGTTATTTTGTTCCTTTAACCCCTATTGATTCAATTATATGTTGAATCTAGATCTTCGGAGGGATTGACTGCTTTTTCTCAAGACCTAATCAATTAACCTTAATTGAATCTAAAAACTCCAGAATTACAATCTCTCAATTCACAACTCTTTTCCTAACAATTTCAATTAGTTCTGACGTGATCTATCGAATAACCAAGATCTCACACAAGATCTCTCTTCTAATTTTGATTGATTTCTTAAGTATTTGACATATTAATCTACCAACTCCCATTGTGAAAATTAATCAGATTACTTTTGACTCACTCTCTCGATTTATCACCAAAGAATAAGATGCATCATTAACACAACACAGAAATTTTCTTAAATCAATTGGAATCAAAGTCACAAAATAATTCAAGAACAACCATAATCTGGAATTTTAAAACATAATAAATGTGAAGAACATCATCAAATTCAGTTCATACATCAATAATAAAGTATATTTAGGACAAGGGACCCAAAGCCCAATAGGGAAAAGTTAATTCCACAATTTTGATCCTTTAGGAGATTTATACTGTTGATGTTATAACCACTAAAGGAAAGGAAATGAAAAATTCAGATGACCTTGAGGAAGAGGACAGGGTGATTGAAATTCAAAGGCTGAACTTGGTGAACAATATGAAACTAGTCTCAATCTCATTTACATTCAGTGCTAGTTTGAAATAGATGCCATAATCATCTTTTAAACCCTATGTTTCACCCGTTCCATATCCTTATTGGATGAAAAGGAAGGATGAGAACAAATTTAAAAAAATTCCTATATATTTTCTAGAAGTTGCACATGAATATCCTTTTTATGAAGCATTAGCCTATATGTGACCTTATGCAAGCTTTTAAAGGAAATCATTGCCAAGAAAAATAAGCTTGAGTATATTATAGTATCTTTTATTAAAGAGTATATTGCAAAACAAACTACCTCCAAAGTTAAATCATTTAAGGAGTTTTATTATTCCATTTTATTTTCCAATGAACATATATTGCCCAAGCTCATAGAGCCTACAATATAGAGAGAAACTAAGATAAAACTTAAAAAATCCAAATCATAGAAAACTTAAATTGTAGCACCCCACTCCCGACGAGACCCGAACCCGATATCCACGGTGATATCCGAGCCCGTGACCCGCGAGGGTGG
>JAOTIZ010000004.1:4669219-4679396 GCA_027123425.1 Erythroxylum panamense | reverse complement strand
AATGTATACCTAGCTAATTATTTGTTTATTCAAGAAAAGGATAAAGAAAAAGCCAAGGTCATCGTCTTTGCTTTTTTCCTCCCCAATATTATATGTTTTTGACTTTTAGAGAAGATGTCATGTTTCTCATCGATTTTTAGCTACTGCATAAAAAACTTCCACGCAGAAAAGGAGACAACTTACCCAAGACTTCAAGAGGCCAAGACTTCCACGCAGAAAAGGACGAAAAGCTAAAGGACCTGCAAATTCTCAAGACAGGCAATAAACTTATTAAGAGAGATAGAGAGAGAGACGTGAAATGAATAGTGCGGTGAAGAGGCGGTGAATAGGAGCGGCGTTTTGTCTCCTTACGTTTTAAATCTTTTAAATCTTTTGATTTTTAATTTTAAAATTTAAATGAAAAATCTTTTTTAAATGAACCGACCGGTTCATTCTTTAACTGGTTCAGCGGTTTTTACCGGTCCGACCGTAAAATAAACGGATCAATCACTCACAAAAAATAAGGGCTAAACTGGACCGTTTCATACTCCGGTTCACCGGTTTACCGGTCCGACCGGCCGGTTCAGTCCGGTTTTTAAATCACTGGTTTATATACATATATATTGCATGGATAAAGATGGAAGGATACAATTTGTTCTTTTATCTAATAGTAAGTAATTAATTGTGTCAACAATTTACATATAAAAACTTATTTTAATTAACTAAAGTTGATACGATTGTAATTTACCCAAATTATACCCAATCTTAATATTATTTTTAGTAAATCAATTATAAATTACTTTTTAATCTTTAAAATGCCTAATAGTATATGTTTTATATTTTCTATGTAAAATGTTCAAACGCAATTATTGATTCGTACTTATCTTAAATATAAGGAAGAATAAATTTATTAAAATTTGATTTTTTTTTACTCACGATGTGTCCTTAAAGGGTCTTAATTATAGAAAGACACATTTAAACTATCTACACTCAGACTAATCCCTACTCTTTTGTATAGATTATTCATTAGATTCACTCCCAGTCTTAATGGTATAAGTTGAAGAGAGCAAAGAAAGCAAACAAGTCTTTTCAATCATGCATTTACTTTTTTCTAAAGCAAGTTATCCCCGGAATGACAAGTGTGAGTGGGATCAGTTTAGGAGCAGTTCCATTTGTTTAGACAACATATGAAATGAAAATTGTTATAGTATTAAGCTCGCTTTTATATGCTAAAAACTTTCAAATTGTGAATGGGTTCTTAAAAGAGGACCATGATTCTGGTGGATCTTATCATATTAGTCCATTAAATTGTCTCCCTCTCTCTTCTATCATCTATTGCTGTCAAATTTGGAGTGTCCGCTGCTGTCCCAATCTGCTCCTCGGCGACGTTACTTTTAATCCGTCCTGCTTCACATGCTTGCTTGAGGAGATTGTCTCCTCTTTTTCTTATACATATATATATGTACCAGTGAATATACAAACTGTTATTCTCTACATGTGTTTATCTTAGTGTTAACAAATGTATTTGGTATATTTTACAAGGAAAATGAACTTACCATATCCTTAGAGACAAAGTGAGTTTTTAAGTAAAGTTTATAGTTCATATTTTGTTGACTCAATACACCTACGACTATTAGCAGTAACCTCGTATTGTAATTGGAATGATATTTTTATGGTTTCTAAGGATGATATCGATCTTCTAAGATAGATTGAGTGTGGTTGTGCTCTCCTTCATAAATAACTTGATACTGTTGGATCCTCCAAAACTCTCTCTGCATGTTTACAAGTTGATCATCAAGTGAAACTTTTTGAAGATATGAGCTTCTTAAATATAGTAAATTAGTCAAATAAGTCCAAGTTTTGTTCTTTAATTTGTAGTGATTTTATCATGGAGATCTTTTAATAAGCTTTTGTCCATACTTTTTTCAAGAATAATTTGTCACCATAAACATAATTATTGAAATCTCACTACTCTCTTTGATCTCATCTTTCTTCTACAAAATAATTCAGTTGAAAATACAAATAAGAAGGCAAACTAAAATGATGAATTTTATCATTTGCAATTGCGAGAATCTAAAGTTTCAAATTAAGTTACACTCATGATTTGAAGAAGAAGAAAAAGAAGAAGCAGGCGAAATCTTTCTGATAGAAGAGAGATGACTCTCCAAAGCTGGTCATATCTAGTTTAAATTAGAAAAGAAATGACTCGTTTGAACTTGGAAATATCAACATCTACATTATCCTTGTAGTCCATTAGTAAATGAACTCAAGCGAGAAGAAGAGAAATAATTATGGTTCTTATCTTAGTTTTTGTGGGACAACATCTTATAGCCTTATTAACACTTTCAAGACGGGAAGCAACTTCTTGAATTGTGGTCTCTTTAAGTGTGGCAATAAAGTCATTATCCCTATATTTCATTAGGAGATCGACAATTATGGCTGAAACTAAGTCACATAAAGAAGAAGCCCAATCCATCCAACAAAGTCATTGTTTTAATTGCCTTCTAACCACTTATCTAGTCAAGTACACTTATCTAGTCAAGTACCGAAGGAAGAACAAGAAGAATAATGATCATTTTAATTAGCCCTTTAAATTTTAAAAGAAAGCTGGTACGTAATATTATTTGTTACATATATATTGAATTGTCAAAGGGTTTTGCTGATAAGATAAACCATATCAATACCATTGAATATATAGTTAAAAGTGGACTTATTTTGTAACAAAATGAAAGTTTGAATACTAATTTTAGTATTTTATTTAATATTATAGAATTAAGTAAATTTTATAATTTTTAAATATTGTTTGTTCTATTGTTAATAGGGATGATAATGGACTAGCCTATTGGTCCAAATTCAGGTGTTTTTAGTGGAATGGTCTATGAGTCAGGCCCAAGCTCAAACTGACATGAAACGCAACTATTTTATACTTAAAATAATTAGGCCTACGCTGCCAAGCTTAGACTCAATTAAAAAAATTATTTTATACTATTTGGTTCAGCCTGGTTCTGGCGGAACTGCACGTTATCGTTTGGATCCATGGAGTTGGCTGCTTCTGATGAGAGTTTTGGCTTGAAGGTTCCCGCAAAACAAGGAAGGCACGTCGGGGGTTATTTCCCGATTAGCCCCTCCGACGCTCAAGTTAGTCTTTTGGTGAAGGTAGGATCGCTGTGAGCAGAGAAAATTAGGGTTATGAGTTTCGTACCTCTTTCGTGATAAAATCATACCTTATATATGGGATGGACGCTAGATTTAAGTCTTTATATAGACTTCTACTTCTGCATGGGAGGTTTTCGTCTGCAAGTGGGCTGTATATATCTGGCCCTGGGCCTGGGCCTTGCCTAGCTGATAGGCATGAGGCCAATCCTCCATGGGTCGTTATGACTGGGTTCGGGCCCAGCACGACTGACCCAACCATGACTTATATCTACAAATAAAGAAGCACTCTTATTTTATTATTATGAAAAAGATTATACAAGGAAAAATATGATAAGAATCACTACCTTTTTTTGAAAAATTAAAAGAATATTATTATAGTTAAACTAAATCGGCGTTACAACGAGTTCAAGACTTTAAATCTACCATCATATTATAATATGACCTTACAACAAAAACTTCCTAATGGAGATAGTATGACTATCTACATAATAGACAACAGCTAGAAACACTTATAGTCACCACCGAGGTTTCATCTTCATGGGAAAGCTCATTCATCATTTCTGGTATTTGGGATTTTACTTTCTTTTCCTAGCAGATTTCTTTTTTGCATATTTGGTTTGCACACAAAAATCGCCAGGGATGCTTGGGATATGGACTACAGTTAGAACGCATTCCTCTGTTTGTTCTATATCCCCTAGCTTTTAATTCTCAGTTTGTCCAACAGTTAAAGCTAGAGTCAACATGTTAGCCCATTCAATCCAACAATGCTCCAAATATTTGGAAGTGAACTCATTCGTGTTATTGTCTAAATTATCCCCATTTTCTGCACTAGAATTGTCCAAAGTTATAATCTTTCCCTAGGAAATGTGTGAGACAATTTGTTCAGTCCTCACACCAACTACTTGATTACCATTATCTTCATCACCAATAACTACATCCCCAACACCCGCGACAATAGTAGTTGTTTCATCCTTTGCAAGAAGACTATTAGTAACAACTTCGGATGTCCCAATATGCAACTGCACACATGATTCCTCACAATCCAGAGAATCACTATGTTTGTCAAACACCTCATGGTTTGAAGGTTCCTGCATAACATTACATTTTTCCAATTCTAAACCAGCAGGAGACCTAACAGGAGACATCTCAGAACAATCAACCATCTTACAATTCCCAGCCCCCAATTGCACGAAGAGGAAGGATCCCCAATTTCCTCTCTTGTTTCCTCGACAACATTTGAAGTCGTTCCAATTAATTCCTCCTGCCAACTAATGTTAAAATCTCTACCTGTGGGTTGTCATTTTTTGTTAGCAAAGTTTGGCTTCCATAGATAAGAGATGCAAATATCAACTCATATTTTTTCTCCCGTCTCACTAAACCGATGCACAGGAAGGTTGTAAGGTAAAGATGTATTCTTCTACACTTCAATACAAAGTTTAGCATATCCAATTCGCTCCATTTTATCCGTTTGAGAGTCCATACACACAGGTTTCCCGAAGGCACTGGCTAAGAAACTTAGCCTCTCCACCGTCCAAAATTTCATTAGTAAATCATGAAATTGAACTCACAATGGCAAAACCTTAATCCTACTTCTATCAAGTTCCATACCTAGCCTCCGTTATTGTAGAAACAGTGACTGGCCTCCAATATGCCATGGGCCTTGTTCTACAATCTCCTTAAGGAATGTTTCATCAACAAATTTGAAGAGGATGGTACCATCTTCACGTAACTCTTAACAAGGTATTTATAAATTATAGTTGAATGCTACATATTTATTGTGTTTAGGTTTTGGATAATATGTAGATATTATAATCCCCTATATATTTGTTGTGTTTAACTTGTAGATAATATATAGATATTTGTAAATACAATCCTAATAGTTTCATGTATGTAATTTTAAGCAATATTTTAAAAACTGAACTGGAAATTAAATCAGTAAGATAAGATGTTTAAAGTTTAAAATGTTCAACTGGTATTAGATAGTCATAAAACTTACTAAAGAGTAAATAAAATTAAAGAATTTGAAATATAATTGAAAACAATTGTTCTTATCAATCGAAGATTTCGAAATTTAATTAAAAAAATATTATAAATGAAAATTAATTTATTTATTTTACTTTATAAGAACTTATTAATTTTCAAAAATTAACCGATTAATTAATAGATTGATCAGTTTTTAACAACAAAATTTATTAAAATAAATTGAATCAAAATTTCAACTACACCGCAAAGTTGGATGGTTTAAGTTTTTATAGTTGAACCAGTCGAACTGATTGATTTTTTTAATCAATGATTCTAACATATTAGTGTAGTCTTGATGTATTTCTATATTATGTAATGCAGTTGTCATGCCTACTTTATTGGTAGAACAAACTTAAGTCATTTCATGTTATCAAAATCATAAGATCTCTTCACTAAGCAAACCTTTTTTGTTGCCTCTATTTCCCATACTCAAATCCAACCAGTTGTTTTTCCTAATGTTTCACAATAATTTTTGTTGAAATTAAGTTCCATAAATTATCTTATGTGAAAAATGCAACTTATGTCAATGCTGCATGTTTACAACCTAGTAGGGCACATTGATGGTTCTATCCATCCTCCACCCTTGAAAAAGATTGGTAAAACCCAATAAAGAGTTCCATTTTTGGCTCTGCAATGATCAACTTTTGTTAAGTTAGATCATAAGTTCTGTATCTGAACAATTATGGTAGCAAATTGTTGGAGTTATCACTGCATACGAAGCCTGGCAAAGTTTGCAGTAGCCTATGCATTCGGATCAAAGGCCCAGCTTTAACAACTCAAACAACAACTAATTAGCTTATAAAGAGGAATGACTCAATCATCGTCTATGTACAGTGCAGAAAGCTTATGGAAGATCGGATAGCAATGCTCAAAAGTCCATTGGTAGAGGACAATCTAGTAAACTATGTAATGGACGAACTTAGTGACTGATCGGCCTTTTGTTCGGGCTATTGAAGCATGATTGGACTTCGTGTCATTTAATAATCTCTATAAACTCTTACTTAGTGAAAATATGCAACTTCTATTAGAATTTTTTTTCTAACTATCTAATATGCTAGTGAATTTTAAATCAAAGCAAAATTCTCAAGCAAGGTGGAGGCATGGACATGGTAGAAGAGGTAGGAATGACACAGACAAAGTTATCAAGGCCAACAAACTTTAAATCGACCAATAAATTCTGAATTTCAAAACCACTCAAGCAACATTTCACGTGATAAGCAAACTGTGGACTTTTATGCAATCACTTGCCACAATTGTAATGGCATAGGGCATAACTCACGTTAGTGTCCAACTGTCAAAGGATTACTTTAAACAAAGTCAATGAATTAAGTGGCATCCTCTACTTTAACTCAAACCAATAATTAGACACTTGATTCTGGAGCTACACACCATCTCACATCAAAATTGGACAACCTCGCCATTCATTCAAAATATGACGGTCCTAAGGAAGTAACTATTAGTGATGGTAGCACCTTACCCATCTCTCATATAAGATGTTCTACTGCATATGTTAATAATTTTCTTGCTAATTTATCTCAAATATTATATGTTCGAAAGGCCTGTTAAAATTTATTTTTTATTCATACTTTGATTAAACATAATTCGGTCAAACGCCTGTTAAAATTTATTAATTATTCATGCTTTGATTAAGCATAATTTGGTCTCTATTGAATTTTTTAACAATTGTTTTATTGTGAAGGATTTGTCAACAGGGTAAGTAATTTACCATAGGGAGGGTAAAAATGGTATTTATACCTTACTAATGTTGATTCCTTTATCACCAAAGGCTCTAAAAGCTATAGTGGATCTTTCTACTTAGCGTCAACATCTTGGTCATGCTAGTATTAAAATAGTGCATCAAGTTCTTAGGAATATTAATTTATCTTTTTCTAAGTCTGTTAAATCAATTTGCCATGGTTACAATGTTAATAAGATTCATAAATTGCGTTTTTCGTTATCTACTCATAAGTCTAATCTACTTGAATTGATTTTTAGTGATTTATGGGGACCTTCCCCACAATAATTAATTGGTGGATATAAATCCTATGTTTTGTTTCATCATCATTTTAGTAAATATTCTTAGATTTTCCTTATTCACTATAAGCCAGAACTCACGAGTATTTTCATTAAATTTCAGCATTTCATTGAACGATTTTTAATCGATGGATTCAAACATTTCAATCTTATTAAGGTGGAGAGTATCAAGCCTTGCACTAATATCTTAAGTAAAACGGAATTAATCATCATCTTTCATGCCTATACACACCTGAACAAAATAGTTGTGCTGAATGAAAACATCAACATATTGTTGAAACTAGTTTATACATGATTCATAACATTTTTGTTCCATATAAATATTGGAATTTTGCTTTTGATGTTGCAAGTTACATTATTAATAGACTTCCTACACCCTTATTACATAATAAATCTCCTTTTGAAGTTTCATTTAATGAGAAGCTTGATTATTCCTTTTTCAAGGTTTTTGTTGCATATGTTATCCTTGGCTTTGGCCTTATAACAAGGATAAATTGGAACCATGCTCTGCTAATTTTATCTTTTTAGGATACAATAAATTTCACAAAGTCTATAGATGTTTTGACATTGTTACTAATAAAGTGTACATTTCTCACCATATATTTTTTATAAGAAATGTTTCCATTTGCATGTTCTAAAGATCATCAATAAAATTCAATAATGTTAGTACTAAGGCAATTGAAATCAACAGCAACATCTCTTTCATTGGTACTTGCAATACCAGTTTATGCACCACAAACCTCCCTCACACCTTTAGTTGACCAACCTTCCCTACCATCTCAAAGACCTACATCACTGGCTTCTCAATAAACAAACATGATTCCACACGATGACATGTCTAACTCTCCTCTTCCTCAAAATTCATATAGCTCTTATGATAAGCTTTCATACCAAGACAATCCATAATCTATAATTCATCAAGAGTCACCTGAAATTTCCTTGAATGTTGACTTTTTAACTTTTAATTCATAATCAAAACAAACTATTTCAATGCACCCAATGCTCACACAGTCTTAGAAGAATTCCTTACCCCCTTTAAGACAATTTCAAGCTTAAATTACTTAACCTACAAACTATTCCCAAGATGCTAAAGATCCTAAATGGGTAGTTGCATTAACTAAGGAATTTAATGTCCTTATATCCAACAAAATGTGGGACTTAGTACCAACTTCTTAAGAAACAAATCTTATTGGGTGAAAATGGGTGTATCATATCAATCAAAATCTTAACGGAACAATTTCACACTATAAAGCTTGTTTGGTTACTAAGGGATTTCATCAACAACTTGGAATTGACTATAATGCTACTTTTAGTCCTATTATTTGTCTTGTCACAATTAGACTTATTTTAAGCTTGTTGTTACTAAAAATTGGTTTATTAGATAACCTGATGTTTCTAATGCTTTTTTACTTGGTTCATTTCATAAATAGGTTTAAATGGCTCAACCTCATGGTTTTATGGACAAAAATTAGCCCCATCATATATGCTTATTGCGCAAATCGTTCTATGGTCTTAAGTACGCTCTGTGGATTTGATTCCATTGTCTTAAAAAAGCATTATTTTTATTTGGTTTTAATGTTTCTAGTACCGGTCCTTCTCTTTTTATTTTTACTAATGATAAATCTCATTTTTTTTGTCTTGTATATATAGATGACATTGTTTTGACAGTATTGAGGTTTCAACAACTAAAAATGGCTTGCTAGTCGTGCAACGGAAGTACATCAATGATATTTTATCTAAGACCAATATGCTTAATGCAAAGATGGTCTCTACATTGGTGGATCCTTCCACACATAAAACTTCCTCCACCGAATCATTTGAAGATGTCACTCTTTATCGACAAGTGGTTGCAAGTTTACAGTATCTCAGTATTACACAATCTGACATTACCTTTGCAAGCAACCATGTGTCTCAATATAGTCATCAACTATCGGTCAAAAATTGGAAGCAATTGAAAAGGATACTTTGTTATTTGCTTTTCACTTCTTGTTGTGGCCTTTTTCTCCTTCAATCTTCTACATTTTCACTTCATGCATACTTCGATGTTGATTAGGGTGACTTTCTTGAGGATTATAAGTCTACCATAGGATTTGCCATTTTTATTAGACCTAATTTAATTTCCTAGGCATCAAGAAAGCAGTGAGTAGTTTCTCAATCTTCTACTGAGGTCAAATATCAAGCACTTGCCACTTTTATTAGTGAGCTTCAATTGATTTATTCTCTACTGCATGAAATTGGTTTTTCACCCACTATACCTCCTACGCTTTGATGTGATAATTTAGGAGCAATGAATCTTACTGTTAATCCCATATTTCACTCTCATTCCAAGCATCTTGAGATAGAGTTTCATTTTATTTGGGAATTAGTTAACAAAGGTTGTGTATATGTAGTATATCTCCACTCTTTATCAAGTGGTGGACATCCTAACTAAGTCCTTATCTAACAAATGAGAGACAAGTTGGCAATTTTCCCATTCTCAACTTAAGAGGAGTAAGACGGAAATTATATCATTTCAGAAATCTCCTACTTTATCTTTATCTCCTACATATTTGTTTTGTTTATGTTGCAAATAATATGTAGATATTCTAATCCACTTTATCTTTATCTTTTACACATTTTTAGTGTTTAACTTATGATAATATGTAGATATTTGTAAATCTAATCTTAACAGCTCCTTGTATGTAATTCCGACATATTAATGTAGTCTTAACGTGCTTCTATATTATTTAATAAAGTTGTGGGGCCTAGTATATAGGTAGAACAAACTTAAATTATTTTAGGAAGAACTTTAAGTATAGTGAAATTTTATTTTCGCAAAAGATTAAGGCCCTGTTTGGCAATCAGCTGATAGCTGATAGCTGATAGCTGATTCTATCAGCTGTTAGCTGATAGTTGATTATATCAGCTGATTTGACCAGCGGATTGTATTAGCTGTTTGTTAAAGATGTTTGGTAAAATTAGCTGTTTAGTATTAGCTGTTTAAGTG
>JAOTIZ010000004.1:4649211-4668236 GCA_027123425.1 Erythroxylum panamense | reverse complement strand
ACGATCTCCAGCTAGGTTTTAGGTCTTCACGTGTCTTACTAACGTGCATGGGAGACTTCCTTCCGCTAATGGGCTGTGGATATGTGGATTAAGCCCAGATCACCCTATGAGGGGAGACTGATTGATCGGCCCGTAAGAATGGACTTGGGCTTAATATATCCGACCCAACCAATAATCATTAAAATATCACTGTCTCTTACATCCTCTTTATCGAAACTCTCCTAGACTATAATAATATTTATTATTCTTTTTGTTTTCTTTCTCTCATTTCCCTTCTTTCGTTGTTGACAATCCTTCCTAAATGTCCTTTCTCTTTATATTTATAGTTAAAGTGTTGAACAACTTTAGTCTTTGGTTTAAATCGTGACTTTCTTCTATTTTCAATAACCTATGTAGTTTCTAACATCCTCAAATGTTGCTTTTGATATAAAAAATTAATAAGTGGTCTCTTCTGATATTTATTTTAAATTTATTTCTATAACAAAGTAGTGTTTGTTTCATCAACCATCTATTGTAGGACTCTGTCACTCAAATTCGATTATATTGGGTATACGTCTTTGACAACATCTCTTCCTTCTTTAACTCCTAAAATTTTCTAGTAGTTTCACTTTGTCTTCTTCTTCCAGCATTACTAAATATCCTTATTGAGCAAGAACCACTTTCATGTTCTCCTTCTATATAGTGAAATCATTCAATTTGTTGAATACCTCAATATCAAACTTATGGATAGATATCTAGATAGCAAAACCTTAGCCCCGATACTAATTGTTACAAAATGGAAGAAATATAAGAAGAAAATAAATGAAGCAAAAACATAACAATTTATGTGGTGCAGCTAATTATATCACCTACGTCCATGAACAAAGAGATAGACTTCTTTTATTACTGTGACAAAGACGATACAATGAGAAGTAGGACAACAACAATTACTTAACAAGCCTTATTAAGGTATTTATAAACTAAGACTTTATGTAAGAAGTCTAATTAGCAATTACAGTAAAATTTTATTTCCACAGAAGTCTTAGGTCAGTGAATTTCTATTTTTTCACATATATATAGTGTCATTGAACTTTATTTCTTCGTTTTCTCAAAATTTGTATTACAAGTATAACATTTGTCTCACGCTTGACACTATTGCTGGTTTGTTTTTTATTTAATTTTTTTTATTTGTTCAAGACATACATCGATTCTATATCTTTGTTTAGTGTTGATTAGCTTCTAAACTTTTACTATTTAAAAAAAATCAAGTCATAAAATAGATATCAATTTAGACTTCATCATCGTTAACTATAAGTTTGGACTTGCTAGGCACTTGTTAATGACTTTGATGCTAATTAATGGACTAGAGATATTTAGGCAACCTATCGGCCGCCATAACTATGAGAAAAGTTGACATTCTTAAAGAGATATTTATACAGTTGCTTACTCTACTAATTTCAAGATTTAGTACAATTTCTCTAGTCCATTAAAAACATCAATAACAACTCTAATACACAAGGCTCTCCACTTTATGAGAATCGGAAGAGGGACATCAATTATACGCAATCTTTTCTTTGTATTTTATAAATAGGATATTTATGTGACTCAAACCGATGACTTTTTGATTACAAATGAATAACCTTACCAGTTATTCCAAGGCTCGCTCTCAAATCACATGTTCAAGTCACAGAAATATCCTTTTTATAATATACAAAAGGAAGGCTGCATACAATTAATTTCTCTCATCCGACCCTCGCAACTTTGTGCACTGGAGTTATTGTAGTTGTTTTTAATGAATTAGAGAAATTGTACTAAATCTTGAAATTTGTAGAGCATGCAACTGCATAAATATCTATTTAAGAATGACAACTTTTCTAATAGTTAGAGCGACCGATAGGTTGTTATTTAGTGTTTAGGATACCTTATAGTTGATATGTCACATCTGATTTGATAATAATTGTCAAATTCCATATAAAAAAGAGAGCAAAGATAAGAGATCTATAAATTTACATAATATGAATATTGATCATTTTTAATTAATTATTGTTAAAATTATAATTCTCATAAATTTGAAATATACTTGTTGGTTCAATCTTAATTTAGAATATTATGAAAATATCAAGACGGAGTTTCACGAATATGATGGATTGAAAACAAATTAATGAAAAGTCGATGAACATGTGCACTCGAAATTGAGGTGACTGAAAAATAGAGTAAGCAATAAATGGTTCGGAGCCGAAATAAAAAAAAATTTATAAGGAAACTGTCGAATCAAATTACAGAATAAAGCGGGGGATGTTGGTCCCCGACATATCCTCTGTAAGGATATGTTGGCACCCGGTAGGGACTACATCAAAATAAGTTACACCAAAAGCACTATGATCTGCCTAGATGGCAAGCTAGTCAGCACATTTGTTGCCCTCTCGATAAACATGCCAATGGGCAACAGTCCAATTGCGAGTAAACAGTTCGGTAATGCCTGCGACTATAGGGTGGGTCGCCAGTGTATGGTTGATCGAGGAAGAGATGAGCTGGTGCACTACTAGGGAGTCCACTTCTAGCTCGACGTGTCGGAAGCCCAATCGTCAGACGAGAGATAAACCGGTATACACACCCGAAATAAAACTTATTGTTAATAAATCTAAACTCGGCCTGTAAGATGATATCTCCTTTTTGACGGCACCCAATAAACACGACTTTGTATTGTCCAAGGACAATAGACAGCCTACTCCAACTCGCAATTAATTCCGGTGCAAACCTTTCAACTGTTACCTACAATTATGTCATGTCCTGTTTCTAAAGCGTGCCTTTATCGGGTTCAAAATCTCGCGGCGTTGTCTAGGAAATTTGAACACGAGTTGTTAAGCATTAGAAAGCTGTTCATTCATACACGTACAGCAACTAGCTAGAAACCTATAAAATCAGGACATTCTTGTCATGCTTTGCTTGTAAGCTTTCATGGTCCATTTCCACTTTTGAGAAGTCATTATTGAGATCCGAAGGAGGACTAGGTAATATTCATGTACTGAACTAGGACATTGATAACTAGGAAGAAGTAAATTTTTGCTTAAAGCTCAAAAGTTGAGAATCTGAACCTGCACAGCTAGAGGCAATTTTATGGTCATTTTCAGCTATCCATATCCTTGGGTTTTTCCACTAAAGCTAAGCTAGTGCGTTTCTGCCTTCTTGTTGTGACATGTCGAAAAGCTAGAAGCTAGCTAGCAATCTCAGAAGGGCAATGCAGACATTTACGGATAGAATTTTAAATGAAGACGGTATCGATCTGAGCTGGAATGGCTTATTCGAACAAGGCCTGTCCAAGAGGAAACGGTGCCACATAATCCCTGTGAGATGCTGCTGTAATTTAACCATTAGCATGTTGTCTGGATATGGTGGAAAACATAGAGAAACACTTAAAACAATAATCAAAATGCATGGAGAAGATGGTGCTAAAACCTCACCTCCAACTCCCCTATAGTGGACTCCTTGGATTCTTGTTGAAGTAAAGCTTATGATTTAATATTTCAGTGAGATGTGGGGTTATATGCCTACAGAGTCAGGTAGTGTCTAATGGGTCTTTTAGACTGTTACAGCCACATCCCAATCTTTTTGAGTAACAACAAAAGCAAAACTTGGGGAAGAAAACATAAGGATGGGTTCTTATGAAATTGGCATGCACTTTAATTAGCTAAACAGATTCATATGGTCAATGTTTCCACTACAATTACGTTGGAACTTTTTTCTTGTATCCCATCTTTCAACCTATACCCTAATTTCTGCTGGTTCAATCTTGCCCCACTAACTTTGAAAAAGTTAAGAATTAAAATAGAGAAGTAACAAGTTGTTACGTATACACATCAATCAAATAAGAACAATGTTTTGAAGAAAAAGGTAGAGAATGAGAGATAATAAAGGTTCATCTAATGTTCAATCTAAAGATTTCAAAAGCTAATCTTAAATTGTTATGAGCATTTAATAATGTCCGCATCAACAAAACATAAATGAGAAACCTAATTTAAGAAATGGGGATTCCTATTATTGAAAAAATTATTATTTATTTTAGAATTTAAACTTATATTTCCAATTTCTAAAACTAAAAGATAGTTACTTCGAAAAATGTTTTAAAGAAAGTATATTAACAAAAAATAGTACATGTGTCCTCATAATATTGCTACATTTCTGATGAATATAGTTTTCTTTTTCCTTTACAATTCCTGCCATAAAAAGGAGAATAGAAATATTAAAAGAGAAAACGTAAAATTTTTTAAGTGGTCCTCATTTACTCAAATAATGCAAACATCCACTGTAATCTCGGTCCATATGTGTCCTGAGTATACCCAATTTCGGGGCTGCTTCCTTATACATATAACCAAAGACTCGACATTCTTTCGGTCAAAGGAGCAATTATCAGGAAATTACAAGGCACATCCTGTGCGATGTTTTATCGTTTTCTCCAAAATCTTTTGCTTCAGAACTAGAGGTGCACGATACAACCTGTGTTAACCAGAACCATGCATTCCAATTTACTACTCTTTTATCAATGGATTGTAGTATCTATTTACTAGAGGTCCACGATACAACCTGTGTTAACCAGAACCATGCATTACAATTTGCTACTCTTTTATCAATGGATTGTGGTATATATTTCTATTTCCAACTGCACATGCAAACTCTTGGATAGGCATCAACATGACCCCTTTAGCAACTAAAAGTTGGACCACAGTTCCTTTCCTTGGATGCCACTTACAAATAGTAGAAATACGATATTCATTCTTTGGAAATATTACTCTTATCATTCACTTTGTAACCAAAATAAATGATTATACCAGTTTTAATTGTGGTTAGAGAATCATGGAGCAGTTTTGTGTCAGTAATTAATTTTTTTATTACTTGCTATACATGAAAGTAACACCCTAACACTTCACGAACAAAGAGAATCTTTCTTTTATTGCCTCCAATATGGACTAGTCTTTTCTATCAATCAATTCAGGTTTTCTCTTTGATATTCCTGGTTAGCAAATTATTTTCCAGATTCCTGTAGCCCTCCCTAGTACTGACATGCACTCCGGTGCACCGCATCCTGTTACATATTCCTGAAGATCATTCGGTTTATGGCATAATTTTTGTTGATTCCAATCAGGAGAACCCGTGCCTTTTGGGTCTGGTGAGGCTTGAAGATCTAAGGTCATAAGACCCCGTTCTCGAAATCAACGATGAGTATAGGTGTTCGGGCCCATCAATCAGTTTACTACGAAACCCATTTTAGATTTCATCCTCACTTGTTAATGTGGCCGACGAATCGGGGCTCAGGCTGACCTCTGCAACCACAAATTTGAATGAAAATAGTCTTGGGCCACATTTAGTAGGTAAAGACCATCCCTTTAACTAGTAAAGGCCGAAATTGGGATCAGGTGGACGGTGGCTTGAAGAGCAAATGGATTTGGCAAGCAAAATCTCAAATTGAAAAACACAATACAATAGCAATTGCATTAGCAGTAAGTAATGCAGCTTACAATAGCAATATTACACAGGAAAACCGAAGACACGCTTATTCCATCCCCTTTTATGCATAAACTACATATCATCAGTTATATAGTTCCCCGATACCAAAAGCAGGGCAGTGGACAACAATCTTCGATTGTATTCCACAAGTAGTGGAGCACAACAATGAAGAAACAGAATCCACGGCCTTCGCTTCTTATCACTCGATTATTTTTATTTCTTATATTTATAGTACTGCTTTATCCTATATCGAAACATCATGTTCCATCAAATCGGTTTTGCCCTGTCTCTCTATCTGTTTTTAACTCTGTGGGCCAATATTGATTCGATCCTTGATGGGGACACTCGGCTTTCTATACATAGAAAGATGCACACCAGGATCATGGTGACTGCATTCAGATTTGAACACAATTGAGTTGTTAACTGCTTGCACATTGCTGTTCATGAACGCATGCATTGGTGGCGAGTTCATCATTCCGTTGTGGCTCTTGTCTTTGATCTTGCGACTCTTTTCTTCGTCACTACTGCTTTTGCTGCTACTGCTATCCCGTTCACGCCTTTCAGTACCTTGCTTCGAGAGAGTATGAGGATTGCCCACAAAAGCATTTTTCTTCGGAGAGTGGAAAATCTCCATTGTAGCGCCTTTGTTTTCACCTGCAATGGTGATGATTCTCGTGCCTGCATCATCAGAATCAGAGGAAATTTTCCTGCTTTGACCCTTTTCCTTGGTTCCCCTCACCATGATCGGTCCCTGCTTATTAAGAAATTGAGGAACCTGCTTGGTTTCCGCGTGTTCCATGCCGTTAGACCAGGTCTTAGCCGTCTCTGTAGTCTTCTGAACAACTACAGTCTTTTCAGCCTCTAGAAATGGAATCCTTAGTTCAGGTTCTGCGTCAGCTCTAATTTGAGCAGGTGGTAGAATTAGAGGAGAAGGTGGTGGAGCTTGGGGTTTGAACTTCGGTGACCTAGATGGTGATTGATCAGCAGGTTTCACGCCTCTTGGAGATGGCGCAGTAGACCCTGTACGAGTTGTGACATTGACAGGCTTGAACTCTGGAGAAGTTCGCACTGAACTTACGGTTGGAACGGGTTTGGTTGAGGGCGATGTTGGAACTGAAGAATATGGAGCAGGTTTGGGTTTTGGAGAGGATGGGACAGAAGTGGAAGTTGGAGCTTGTTTCTTCGCAGGAGAAGATGGGACTGAAGAGATAGTAGGTTGCAATGGAACAGTTGGTTTTGGAGGGGATGGTACAGAAGTGGTCACCGGCGGCTGAGTGACGACGGATGGTCGAGCCGGAGAAGTTGGGACAGAAGTGGAAGTTGGAGCTTGTTTCTTCGCAGGAGAAGAAGGGACTGAAGAGATGGTAGGTTGCGATGGAACAGTTGGTCGAGCCGGAGAAGTTGGGACAGAAGCCGAAGGTGCAGGTGGTCTTGGAGTTGGGGATGCTGGCACCGACGCAGCTCCATTTCGTCGGGGTGGTGGTGGCGCAGGGCCAGCAGGTGGGGGGGAAGGAGGAGCAGGTTCTGGTTGTTGAGGCGGCGGAGGAGGAGGCTGAGGCTGGTCAATTGGTCGGAATGCAGGCCGCAGAAAGGGGCGCGGCTGAGGTGGCTGAGGAGGAGGTGGTTCAGGGGCTGGGGCTGGGGGAGGGGCAGTGGTCGGACGGGCAATTGAGAAGGTGCGGAACCAAGGACGAGGTTGGGTAGACATATCGTGAGATTTTACTGGAGGGATGAAGATAAATGGGTACCAACCCCGGATTAAGATGGAAATATAGGTGTGTGGTTATTTATAATCATGGAATTGGTAAGATAGTGAGCTTTAAGCTGGCTTTACATAGTACATGCCATAGAAAAAGAACCCACAATTCACAAGCGTAGAGAGACGAAGAGAAGGAATAAGGGAAAAGAATCGGATTCAGCATTACAGCTGACAAAAGCTGCCTCGCATCTCAAACTAAGATTGGCATCGTCCCAGAGTCACGTAGAAGAAAGCAGTGAGTAGTGACCGTTATCATAAAACATTGAAAAGCTCCCTTCAATAAATTTGTTGAACAATATTGAAAATCTCATGGCAAATGTTGCTATACCTTTTATGTTCTGTGAACGTCAGAGTCAGTGTTTGATTCATTAGTATTGTCGTTAACAGCTATTTGCATAAGTTATTCTATACTTCTGTGGCATCTTTTCTAAACTGTAAGAATGGCTGCTCTCCAATCCCATCCGTCTTCCTTTTTCATACTGTTGTTCTTAGCAGCAGAATAGACTCAAATTTCCAAAGATGCTCTGCACTAAAAAATAACATCGCAAACTGTTAATAAAATTGTCTCAAGTCAGAAAATTCTCTCAAGTCGCAAAGGGAAGTTTGGAACATAATTGGTATGTGTCTTCTGGTTGACTTTGCTTGCTGACGATGAGATTAGTCAGACTCTGTTGCATTCTGATTCTTGCCGTCTCTTCTTGGCCTTGGTTACACCTTTCCAATGCTTCAAGGACCTTGTATGGAAAGGGTCATCTTCCATATTCACGTTCAAGAAAATTGTATCCGACAATTGGGTATTTTTTTAAAAAAAAATATTATGAGCTCATGGAGACGAATCACTCGTTAATTGCAGCCACCATTATAATATTAGAGAATCCAATTTGCGGCCAGAAAGAAGGAAAGCGTAGGGCGTCAGGCTCCACCGAATAACTTACCTTTTTTCCAGTGGTTTTTTACCTTGCCGAGTTTGGTATCTGCCATCCTTAGCCTGGCAGAATATGATGGAAATTGGATGGGAAGGCATTGTATGTGAGGGGCTGAGCCTGCGAAAGTTTCAACTACAATATACCGTCCGAGTAAGTATTTAGAAGCAACACCTTCGTTCATGTCCCATAGCCTTTAAATTCGATAAACGACGCAAACTGAGAGCATGAATGTTAACAACTTTGCGTGTAAAAGGTATCGGGGAGAGGAGCGTGTTGCCAGAATACTTCGGCATTTTTTTCTCAAAGATAAAAACCATCCAAGGCAAGAGTAAGCTGTTTATCATATGTTTTGAAGAGCACTTCCGTTGTTTCCTTACAAACTGACGACCATCTAATAAAATAACAACTGTGTCTGAACTAGTTCTTGCTTCTTGAACAGAAACCTTTCTTTTTCACGCCTATGTACAAACAACCATAGGGATAGAAAATGAACCAGGACTATGAAATTGCTGATCATAAAGAGGAATACTAGAAAGAAAATGCCACCTATAATTGCATTAAGCCTTGGTCTTGAGGTCCCACTCAGTTAAGGCCAATTAGTGAATTCAAAGACTTTGAAAACTATGTCAATTCCAGTGGGGATTTGCGATATAAAAAGAATTACGTTAATGGTGTTCAAGGCAATGTGAAAATTCCTTGCCGTCTCACTCCCTTTCTGCATTGCAGGTACTAGAGCTGCTGCTGCTGCCCATAGCACTGTAATGGCTGCAACACGAATGAACAATTGGTTCCAATAAGTTCACAAACACTAAACCTGAATGCTCACCAACCAAGTTTTGTCTTAATACTAAGGACTATAAAAGCAGTTCATTCTTTTGTCTGGTTTATATATGTTGGATTCTGCTAAACAAATTGAAGCTATACCTGTCCCTGCAAATAAATGGGGTCCGGGAAAAAGTTTGCCAGTCCTAAACCATGTATTGACTCCTCCAGATATTGCTTCAAAGACTCCAAAGCCTAGCAGTATAGATCCTGCGTTGAAGTGCCTGTCCCTGTAACCCCCTTTTATCAACTCCTTCCTCTCCTGTAATACATATATTCATACCTTAGATCACATCGCCTTCTCCTCATACTTCATGATAACAGTTTCAAGTAGCAATCTAGTCCATTTAATGATTGAACAACACACATCTATTATCTCGTAACTCTGCAAGTTGTAGCCAGAATTATGAACTTAAAGCACAATTTCCATGTTGGTTGTTTTGATCGATCAAACCTAAATCAATTTGTTCTTTAATAACAATCTAATACAAATTGTACTGTTGTTGTGATCTTGCATTTCTGACTTTCAACTCCAAATCCTACCTCAGTGAGTTGCTGAATTTTGAGATCAACAGGCGACGGTGCAGCTTCCACAGGTTTTCCTTCAGGAGTAACAGGGGTAGGTTTGACTTGCTTTTTGAGCTCATTGATCTCATTTTGGACAGTCCTCACTCTTCTCCATTGCCAACCTAAATAACCAGCCCACAAAGTGTAGAAGAACAAGCCACCCATCACAACTGGGTGGATAAGTGCAAATGTTCTTCCCTCCAATATCCCAAACTCACCTTCAACTGCAAGTGCATCCTGTTAGATTACAATTGCACCGACACTTCAGGCCCAAAAAGGAACAAACTTTAACACTGGGAAAAATCAGAGCTACCAACACTTTTTTACTTACCTTTGCGTCTAAAAGGAAGGGTAATGTGAATGCTGTCAGGGGAAGAGAAGGTGAACTGAGCTTGTGTACAGTTTCACTGAAGAGCTTCTGCGGCTTAGCTGAGACCTCCCCGCGGGCACAGGATTTTGTTGATACGAAAGGTGCTTGCAGTTTTGAGTGGATAAATGGAATATTATGGGCATGATAGGGTGTCTTCAGAAGGCTGAGTGTGGCTGCCATGCTCTCTGTTAGGCACCGTCTAAGAAAGAGAGAGGGATGATAAAAGATAAGGAACTGAGAAGCTTAGGATCCAATGAGATGGGGATGGGGTTGGCTTTTTCAGTTCTTAGTTTCTTACATCTGTGAAATAAGGTCCCACGCTATGCAATGGAAGACCCAAGGACTCTGCCAGAAGTCTCCAAGTGCAACAAATCCACATACACCAAACGTAGGGTAGATTTACAACACCGTTCAGTCTCCTCTGGATTGATCCACTTTAAACCATAAAACGAGTCCTTACATTTTTGTATCATATCCCTGAACTGAGTCCTACTCCTAAGTCCTAACTGTTATTCTTGTCATGTTCCGGACCATTATATGCTTAGGCTCTTCGGTTTGGTTTTGAAAAGCCTATAACGCCAGACTGTTTAGGCTCAGCATTTATCAGATATTGGGCTCAGGACAGCCACTTGGGTTATGTAAGGTGTCCATTCCATTGTTCATTTCTTTCTTTTTTTTTCCCTTTATGAAACTCTCGCCTCTGGCTTCTGGGGCTGCTGTAGTGTAAGCTAATTTCGACAGAAAGCAATAGAATAGTATTTGGGACTTAAGCTGGAAATACCAGGTACAATTCCAAGAATTGCAGAGAAAAGATATGAAAATAACAAGAAGAATATGGGATGAGAAAGAATTCACATCAACGTTCTAGACAAATTTCATAACTAATTCTCATCCTCGATCCTGAGTAAAAGGGCGTGCAAACTCTCAATCGTGCAGACCGTTATTAGCTGCTGATGTGGCATTTCAGTCATAACCAATCAACCTTCTGGAAGCAGTCCTGGCCCGCGTGCTTCTTCTCAATGTTTGGCCCAACTCTGACCCAGTATCATTAGTGGATTGGACGCCCATCACAGTATCATTAGTGGGTTGGACGCCCTTCACAACACTGCCTTCCCCTTGAAGTGGAACCTTGTCCTCAAGGTTCAAAGCCGGATAAAGTTGCAGCATATGACTCTTATCTTCCCACGTGGCTTCAACCACAGTCATACATTCCCATTGAACCAACCACTGGTCAACGAGTCCTAGCCCTCGTTGGACTGAGCGAACGTCCAAAATAGCAACTGGCTCAAGAATCATCGAGGCATTCGAATCCACCAAATGCAGAGGAGTAACTTGCTGATCGGGGTTTCCGATACATTTCTTTAACAGCGAAACATGAAAAACAAGGTAGATTTGAGTAGACTCCGATAGCGCAAGCTTGTATGCTACTGTTCCCACGCGAGCAAGTACCTTGTAAGGCCTAAAATACTTTCTGCCCAGCTTAGAATGCCGCTGCAACCGTATTGAATTCTGCCGGAAAGGTTGGAGTTTTACATAAACCCAATCTCCAATGGCCAATACCTCCTCTCGACGGTGTCCATTGGCATATGCTTTCATTCGAGCTTGCGCCATTCGCAAGTTGTTCTTAAGAAGTAAAAGAACTTGGTCACGTTCCAGCATCTGACTCTCAACTACAGAATAACCACTAGAATTGCGAATGTATCGGGCAATAGTGGGGGGTTTGCGACCATAAAGTACCTCGAATGGGGTCATTTGAGTCGAAGTTTGATACGCAGTGTTGTACCAAAATTCTGCCCAAGGAAGCATGCTGACCCAAGCCTTTGGATGATCCGCAACATAACATCGAAGATACATTTCAAGGCATTTGTTAAGCGCCTCGGTCAGTCCATCAGACTGGGGATGATACGAAGTACTCATGCTCAAAGTGGTGGTAGAACCAGAAGTGAACTTGGAACCCCCACGCTGGTTCTGCATCGAAGAAAGGCGGCCGGCCACCTCCTGCAACAATCGTTTCTGGTAATCGAAGGACGATGCCAAATCGTTAAGCCGCTTCTCATATTCCACCTGAGCATCCGCCACCAACTGGATTGAAGCAGTCATCTCACGATATCGCGTCTGATGTTCATGCTCTACCATCTGTGTAGAGCTCAATGAAAGCACCAATGTAGTGTAAGCTAATTTCGACAGAAAGCAATAGAATAGTATTTGGGACTTAAGCTGGAAATACCAGATACAATTCCAAGAATTGCAGAGAAAAGAGATGAAAATAACAAGAAGAATAGGGGATGAGAAAGAATTCACATCAACGTTCTAGACAAATTTCATAACTAATTCTCATCATTGATCCTAAGTAAAAGGGCGTGCAGACTCTCAATCGTGCAGACCGTTATTGGCTGCTGATGTGGCATTCCAGTCATAACCAATCAACCTTCTGGAAGCAGTCCTGGCCCGAGTGCTTCTTCTTAATGTTTGGCCCAACTCTGGCCCAATATCATTAGTAGATTGGACGCCCATCACAGTATCATTAGTGGGTTGGACGCCCTTGACAACAGCTGCAGTACAAAAAATTAAGAACCGACCCATTCCAAATCAACTCTAACTATAGAGATCTTTCAATTTTTAATTTAACTCTAAAATTAAGAAATGGATAACATATAATTGGATTAGTAAGAGACCTGGATAGCTAATCGTCTACATACAGATTCAAGCCTTATTCAGATATATTCCCCAGTTTGTTCCGATAAAAGCTCCAGTTAATCTGCACGTGTTAGGCTCTTAATTAGCCACATATCAAGTACAACGACAAATCAAGGTTTAGATCACAAATTCCTTTTGCTTGCGGTCCAAATCTATGCTAATGATGTAAGCATTTGTTTTAAATGGTTTCACCTTTCAATGTCTTCTTCTTATCTCACAGCTGTCGGGTAATAATATCCTTGTTCCATGATCATATGACACTTGCTTTTTTCCAGATGGACCATGATGCCAGTTCATTTTTCATTCCGTCACAACTACGGCGTGGTAATTGAATTATTCGCTTTCTTGTCATCTAAAATGTTGGACAACTCGTAGAAGCTAGTATAAAACAAATTTATATGAGTAGAATACAATGCCTGTGCCCAAATTCGTTTTGGTGTAGTCTCAGTGCCGGATATCGTTTTAAGATAATTTTAAAATTTATAAACTAATTCTTGAAATTTTTTAAAAATTATAAAATTGTCCTTTAATATATTGCATTTTATAATTTATAATTTTACATCAAATATGTCTCTATAAATTATAATAACAGAAATTTGAAATAATAAAAATTTATTTTTTATTAATATTACTTTTCACACATATTTCACATATAAATAATAAATATAATTAATATAAAAATCATTTAATCATTATATAAATATAAAATTAAAGTCAATACAAAGTACTTAAAATATTACAATTTCATCATATAATAAATAATAATTACGTCAAAATATTTAATAAAAAGAATAATAAAGATCTATGACTCTTTAATTATTACAATTTACAACAAAAGTTCTTGTCAAAAAAACAATCAACTAGAAGTGAAATTTGAAATAAAAACATTTATAGATATATTTATATTGCATAATATAAGTGAAATTAAAAGAATTGGATAGATGAAAACCTGGAACTTCATTCAATTGAATATCTGCTTAAATCATATAGACCTCAATTCTCATTTGATGCAAAATTCTCATCATTAAGAGGAGTCTCATCATAAACATCATTTAAATCCATTCCACTAAATGACGTGTCAATCCTTTTCTATCCAAGATTATCTTCCAAATCACTTACATCTATCAAACTCATTTCTTTATAAATCCAATCTACTAAAATATCGATATAGTCGAAGCAAATTGGATCTACATAACTATTTATTCTATTAAGAGTCCTAATAAATAAATAAAATAAAATTATTAAGAAATTACAAGAAATTATACCCAACGTAATAATGATAATAACATACATTTCTTGAAGCTCCAAGTCCTTCAATTTTTTGTGTTCCAATATATTCCTTTTTTTATAATAGATGGATTTAAATGTACTTCAAATTTTTTTTACATCATGTTGCTCTTATACATTGACTCAAAATTCGAATTACATTCCTTTGTAAATTTGAAAATCATTTTTGAATTGGCCTTATCAAGAAATTGTAAGACAACAAAATTATCATTAGAAACAAAAGTGATGATTAATTTTCAGTAAGTAACAAAAGTGGGAAAAATATACCTGGATTAACTATGTCTCTTTGACAAATAGGAATTAGCATCCTTATAAATCTCTATTAGCTAACTTTGGAGATCTTGCATCATCTTATGGGCAACAATTATTGTAATAGTTAATAGCATTGCCTTATTAACTTCAAATTTTTTTGTAAAACTTTGTCTAAAATAGACACTAAAGTTCAAAAATGCTCTAGCTGTAAACAACAGAGAGTAAAATTGTCTTTTCATCTCTCATTGATGACTGTAACATAAAGTGTATACAAAGAAGACCTATTTTTTATATTGACCTTGATTGCTTCCTTTGCCCTATTTGTTAGCATCACAAAAATAACTCATTGTTGCCTTCTCATTACTATAAGCCAGATGAAGTACTCTTACTAAAAACTCACAAACTTAGATAAAAAATTGACACTAGGACGTTAATTCATAATCTTCAATTATAATTATAGAAACCTTTAATCTAGCATGTTAAGATGCAACTCACATATTACTTGTCAATATTTCTCTCAACTTCATCTTTATCAAAATAAAATACTGAAATGATAAAAAATCAGCTACAAATATTATAATAGTAGGGCGATACAAATTCCTATCATGATCTATATAGGTTTATTGATGAACTTGGTCACATTTTTTGTTTTTACACAGTCTCATCAATAACAAGAAAATACCTAATATTTCTTATTTTTTCAACATCATGTTAATGTAATGTGCAACATAAGGAGTTCAATAAAAGAATTATACTTGCTTTTCAATCTTCTTCTAGCTGCTTTATAAGCAGAATAATTGTTAGTAATGAACTGAATAATTTTTTCTAACTCAATTTCATTCACAATTTTATCAAATATCTAAAACATAGTATCAACATTCCTAACAAGGTCAATCACATTAATAGACTTCAAAAATATTGTCATGCTTACAAAATAAACTAAAAAAATTAACAATAGGCTCATACTTTCTATTTGTTCAACCATCACACATAATTAAACACTCATAAGTAACACAAGTAATTCTTCTTTCATCAAACTAATTTTTTATTTCATAAATAGAGGTGCTCAAAAGTTTACATCTATAGTTATCAATTGAAGGAGTTTTGTATCCTAGATTATAGAAGGCATTAGCATCCCTCTTAAGTTGATACTAACAAGATTGGGTAGCATTGTATACTACACCTGAATTATATTACCATCTAGTCATTGTCGTATTATAAGTCACTTCTCTAGATTGTTAGGCACTACGAATTGGAGGCTAAGCTCTATAAGTTATTCGTTATGTAAAAAATTAGAAATTTGTCTTCTTCTTTTTCTAACATCAGGTGCAATATTGCCTTCTTATTAGGTAAGAATACTACTACTTTCAACATCCCCCACTATCATTATGACCACTAACAAAACAACTTTCACTACCAATTTAGTAGTTCAATCTTTGTCTTTTATCTTTCTCATGTTGATACTCTTCAAGCAAAGTCTTCATTTGTCATTCACATTATGACTCACTTTTTTTCAAGACTTCACATCTTCTTTGACTCCAACTAGATGCTTATTTAATGTGATGATTCCTTCACCTTTCAAATATTTGTTACAATATAAACAAATAGTATTTTTTTCATTCCAGGAACCAATTCAGTACGAGCCTAAGTTGGATTATCGAGTCTTTCTAAACCTAAAGCGATTGAATTATCACGAGTACTTAAACTCCTCTCTATTTATTTGTAAAATAAATAAAAACATATGTCAAAATTAAATTAATAACTTCATATCAAAATAGTGAATACTTAATTTCACTATCAACTATTATCACAAAATGTGTATTGTTCAACTTAAAACTAACACAAAAGCACATATATCTTATATAACTTGTTTTTATGATCACATAATTCAACCATAATGACATACACTCACAATTATAACCTATTTAACTATAACTCACAACTACAAGTTCACAACTTATTTTATGTAAGCATATAATTCAACCATAAACTAATCCATTTTGTTTGTTTATATGATTCAATTTATAATAAATAAATAAAACCTATTTTATTACAAATTGATAACTACTTTTGTGATAATATATAACTTATTTTGTGCACAAAATAAACAATCAAAAACATTGAAATAACCAAAGATTATTATCATTATTTTGTTTCCTTAACCAATTTTAATCAACACTATTACTAAAATCTAAATTCTCAACTTTAATTTACCAGTCTTTCATTTACCAATTGTAATCAAAATCCTTATTTTCCTACCTAAATGAACTCAAAAGTCAACATATACTACATAATTTAATTTCTTCCTGTTGGAATTATGCCCATGACCCAATCATTATGTAATAGATTGAATATTTTTTGTTTTGTGATTATTAATTTTGTTTAATAACATGACAAATGATTATATTATCATATTATATTTATTGTTTTTATCCTAATATGATAAGTCCTTGATTAAATTTATACACTTGCTATCATAATGGAGATTATGATAATGAGAGTCAAGTCTTTAGGGTTTAATCTAAAAGTGTTCTTCATCATAGGATCATCAAATATGTAACGCCCCATATTAGGGGTTAGAATATTAAAGAATTTCAATGCATGATATGCTTGGCATAATTGAGTTTTTGCTTATTTGTGTGTGTATATATATATATATATATTTGATCTCATACCAATATTTGTGCATGCATTCATGACATTTCAGGTATAATTAAGTTGTTAACGCGAATAAAATGTGATTTGGCGAATTTGGTAATATTTCAAGTATTTCAAAATTTTGATGAATTATGGATTAATTGTCTTAGATTATTAAATTGGTGTGTATTATTATTATTTGTGCATTTTTGAAGACATTTAAGATGATTTAGAAAGCTGTTGAAAATTTGAGGTAATTTAGATTAAGAAAATAATAAAGAAATTAAGAGACAAATTATGGAGTGACAAATGGATCAATGATTGTTTGACATTTGGACAAATTACGAAGCAACAAGTGGTAGCTTTACATTGATGACAAATGGGCTACATGCAAGAGTGACATGTGTCAAGCCTTAAAGAGAGACACCTAGGAATGGTATTACATGCATTAATAAATGTGGCTTGATGCATTACATGCATTAAGACATGTGGCTTGATGCATTAAGAACACCTAGCAAAGCAATAGCTGAAGCACTCCAGCTTATTTCAGCAGCCTACTCCCTCACTTTGGCTTCTTTCAAAAGAAATTTCATTCTCTTACTCCTCCCTCTCAACTTCTGGACCTTTGCTGAAGCTTGGATCATCATCTTTCTAAGTTATTTCATTAAAAAATAGGTCTTGTGATGCTATGATTGATACTGGAAACTAGTTTGGATGAGTAGTTCTACTGAACAGGTTTGGGTATTTTAGCCATATCTTTCTCTCTAGGTATCCAAATTTGATGAAGTTAAATTCGTATTAAACTAGAAACTTATATCTACAACTTTCATGAAGGCGTCAAATTTGATTTTGTCATTAATTGAGTCAAAAGTTGGCTTTAAGTTGAGTATCTGGAATCTGTCACTGTTTGTAAACAGTCTGTAGTCATTTGGGGATACTTTTCAAAATGCTGAACCAAATTGCATAAAATTAGTGTCAATAGAAACTTAAGACATAAATTAACAAATGTGTAGAAGAATGTTTGGCCTAAATCCTTCATTTTCATTGTCAAAATGACCGTGTAACATTGGCCCGAAAGTTTGTTTTATGGAAAAGCTGGAAGAAATAAACTGTTTTCACTGAACACGTCTTGGTATTTTGATTATAACTTGATCTGTGCATTTCTAAATGAGTTGATTCTTCATTCAAAATTAAACTAGAGACATATGTCTACAACGTTTCTGAAGAATCCGAATGTTAATTCTATCTCTAAGCATCTCAAAATCTGGATGGAATTAGAGTTAGGAATTCTGTTATAGTTTAAAAACAGTCTGAACTCTTTTGGATATAACTTTCAGTATACTGACTCAAATTGTACAATTTTGGTGTTATTACAAACTGGAAACATAGTGGAACAATTGTCTAGAAGAAAGTGTTGCTGAAATACACCATTTTCCTTCTCATAAAGATCATGCAAAGTTATCCCGAAAGGGGGGTGTTAAGATGAAAATGCTAAGGTGTGCTGGAATTTGATGACTGGAATGTTCTAAACATGCTTCGGTATTTTAGTAATATTTTGATCTGTAGACTTCCAAATGAAATAATTATTGTTTTAAATTGAACTAGAAACATAATTCTACAAATTTTGTGAATAAGTCAAAATTTAATTCTGTCTTTATGATATTCAAAATTGGCATGTAAGTGAGTTGTAGCTTAAGCTGAATCACTGTCAGGGACAAAAATCATATCCTGTGATTAATGAATATACTATTTTGATGTGAGCCGAATTAGGCTGAGTTGTCTTCACTAAAGTTGTAGCTTATTATCTTAGCTTTAAATTGGTATAAAGTTTGTAATTTTTGGATATCTGAGCTGAAAGATATGAGTTGTGAAAATAGAGGGTATGATCAGGTTCTAGGTAAAAGTTCAAATGTGTACAGTCTGGGGTATTTTATGCATAACTCCTTGAATACTGAATCAAATTGGATTAGTTTGGAGTCATTAGAAACTTGAGGTACTGTAGAATAACTTTCCAGAAGGAAGTGCTACCTAATTTTGTCAATTACCCTACTAGATTAACTATGCAAAGTTGACCCGAAATCATATGGGTAGAAAGCCTGAAGTGGTCACTTAGGTTATGAAATTGATTTTACATTGTTTTATTTTGGTCCAATTATTAGTACCAAATGTTATTAATGAGGGCTTTGATATCTGATCGGTTTGATGATGAAAATTACAATAAGATACC
>JAOTIZ010000004.1:4605869-4618006 GCA_027123425.1 Erythroxylum panamense | reverse complement strand
AAGTATTATTATTATGATTAGAATATTCGTTATGATTATTAAATTTATTAATTATTTTAGTTATTATTATTATTATTATTATTTTCCGAGTTGAGGATATACACTTATTAGTAGTATTTTAATTTTAATTTCCTTTTTATTATTTAATGGATTTGTTTTCATTAGGATAGTTTGCTTTTATTTATTTATATGAATAAAGTGAACTTTCCTTTTGAAATTTATAAATGTTAATAATTTTATTTATGCGATTATTATGATTAGGTTTGTAGTTCAGTATATTATTTATGATTAATAAATATATTATTTGAAATGAATTTGCTTATTATTATTCAAGAAGTTAGCAATGACCGTGAAGGTGAGGAGGAAGAAGCTGAAAGAAATACCGATAACAGTATTATTATTATTGTTATTATTATTTTCATAAAATTCGTTATTGGATCATATTGGAATGAAAAAAGTGTTTCATTACATAATATTAAGGAATTAAATCGGAAATGAATAAAAATAATATAGATTATTAATAAATTCTGTACACATTAAATAACAATACTGATGAGATTGGAAAGCCTTGTCATTTCCAAAGCAATTATTAGAAAGAATTCCCGCCATTTAAGTGAATTGGTAATATGATTTTTAAAAACTTTTTTATTGCTCATGTAAAAGAACATACTATCTTCTTCTATTTAACCTGCGTTTTTACAGACATTTTTTTAGTTTTTATCTCCTTTTCAGGTGAAATAATTTAAAACCATTTGTCTATGTTCTGCAGAAACTAGAAAAATCACTGTCTTTTGGCTTTGTTTATTGAGAACCTGCTTGTTAGAGAAATGTAGTTCTTTATGTTATTATAACAGCAATTGTTGCATAAATTCAGAATTCATTGTGATATAACATACCTGTATCTTTTTGTTAATAATAATGGTATTCAATGTGATGTAAGTGGCATGCTTCTGTTAATAAATTGTTGTTTGACATACAAGTTAGTTGTAATTAATATCTGAAGGTTGAGTTGATTGTGATATATGTTTGATGGCAGTGGTTTGTATGTCTAAAATTTAATGGTTATTAACTTTTTATGGTGTCTTTATAGCTTTTGTTTTTACGTAGACTTCAGTCATAATTAATATTTTACAATTGATATGGTTAACATTAAGTTGTAGTTAATGTTAAAGTAAACATGTCATTTGTAAAATGGAAACAACTTAGCAACAAATCTCTTATAGGTTTTCCTGATTCAGGAATGACATAAACACATGGATGGATAAAAAATACACAGCTCCATATGGTCGTTTTTGGTTGTGTTAATAATAATATGTGAAAAAAATGGTCCTCATTTTGTAATTTCACTGGTGTGAAAATGGAAGGTACATTGACTCCATGCCGCCATTTAAATTATGACAGTGAAAATGAGTAACGTAACAATGATTTTGTATGTCGGAACGAGAGTTTGAATATGAATGCAAGAAATTTGGTTGGAAGAAAGTAAGTACCGAAAATTGGCATGCAGTTTGAGACAGAAGAAGAAAGTTATCAATTTTATTTAAGTTAGGCCAAGCATGTGGGATTTGGGATTAGAAGAAGCAAAAGTCACAAAGACAAAAGTGGTAAGTTGATTTGTAGGCTCTTTGTTTGTAATACTAAGGGTAAACGGATGACCGACAGAAGAGATGTGTATGTAAGAGCTCCACGTACTGAAACAAGATTTGGTTATCAGGCAAGGATGAAAGTGAATAGTTTGCAAACTGGAAAATTTCAAGTCATACACTTTATGGAGGAGCACAATCACTACCTTTCATCCCCAAGCAAAACACATTTGCATAGAAGTTACAGAAAGATATGTTCAGTTGCAGCGTTGTAAATTGAAATGGCTAATGATGTCGGAATTCCTCCGAAAGCATCTCATGATCTGATGGTGAGACAAGCAGGTGGCAGAGATAATGTTGGCTTTATTCCAGATGATTACATGAATTATTTAAGGTCTAAACGAACAACAGGCGTGAAAAAGGGAGATACGCGTGAGCTGTTACATTATTTGGAGAAGATGCAGGTAGAAGATTCAAATTTCTTTTATGCCATTCAAGTGGACGAAGATGATTTAATCACTAATATATTTTGGTCTGACGAAAAAATGAGAAATGACTACTTAGATTTTGGTGATGTTGTGTGCTTGGATACTACTTACAAGAAGAATGGTGAGGGTCGTCCACTTGCTTTGTTTGTCGGTGTGAACCATCATAAGCAAATAACAATTTTTTGTGGTGCACTATTATATGATGAAACTACACTGACATTTGAGTGGTTGTTGGAGACATTTCAGAGAGCGATGTCTGAGAAAATGCCTACCACTATTCTTACTGATCAAGATGCAGCAATGGCAAAGGCATTAGTGTCAAGATGGCCCAATACTCATCATCGACTATGTATTTGGCACATTTATCAAAATGCTTCGATACATTTGAGTGGTGTATTTTCTAAGTATAAAGAGTTTTCAAGGGATTTTAGCACATGCATATATGAGTATGAAGAATAAGAAGATTTTTGCATAGCATGGACGAAGATGTTGGAAACATATGAACTTGGAGATAATGACTGGTTGAAACGTTTGTATGGCATAAAGGAAAAATGGGCTTTGGTTTATGGCCTAAAAATATTTTGTGCAGACATGATGACCAAGCAACGAAGTGAGAGCATGAACAATATGATAAAAAGGTACGTAAGTTACCAGCACAACTTATTACAATGTTTTAACCACTTCTAGAGGCTTATTGATGATCGTAGATATGAGTAGTTAAAAGCTGATTTTAGAAGTAGTGTGAGCAATCCAACATTGTTAGCACCGGTGAAAATTTTAAAGCATGCATCTACTGTGTACACGCCAGAAGTATTTAAATGGTTTCAGGATGAATGGAATCATTGTCATGATTATAGTTTTCGTCTTACCGTTGAGGATGGAACAGTAGAGAAATATCAGATTAGTGTTGTTGGGAAGAGCTACTCTCAATTGGTCAGCTATGATTCGTGTAATGATGAAGTTCATTGTAGTTGTAGGAAGTTTGAGTTTGCTGACATCTTATGCTCTCATGTGTTGAAGGTTTATAGCTTGAAGAATATTTGGACAATCCCAAGCAAGTATATTTTGAAACGATGGACAAGGAAAGTGTAGCACCTCACTCCCGCAAGACTCGAACCCGACATCGATGGTGATATTCGAGTCTGTACCCCGCGAGGGTGGCGTGCTAATGCACTCAATCATTCATAATTTAGTATAAATATATTTTTTCCTTTTTTCTTGAAAACACGAACACACACTATGCGGAAGCCAATCATCACATACAGTCAATAATGATTTCAACGGTCACTTGGGCCCTTTCACAAATACAAAGCACTCAAGCCAGTTTGACTTTACAAATGACATAATCATTTGTACAAATGTTCATAATACACAATTTTATACAGAAATAAGAAAACATTAATGCAGACGCGAACTGATCCCGACCTCAATCATTCACTTGAATGCTGTAAGTATACTCTCATTGGCCTAACGGGGTATTCTTCTGAATCCTGAAAAATAGTTGCAAATTTTGGGTGAATTTTACGAACTCAATTAGAGACCATCATTGATGGCTAACCCAATCACATAAATTATAATTCACAATAAGACACAGTAGTATTAGACAAAGGATATGAACTCCGGGAGGAGTGTAATGCCATGCGGGAAAATCGGGTGAAGCTTGTAACTTGCTCGATGATATGCCTGACAAGAACTATAAACCCAAGCGGAAGGTTGATGATGCTTGTGAAGGTTGATGATGAATTTCTAGTATTGCCATCCCATGCAATAGCCCTTTCCGCGACAGCTTGAGTTTGATTGATCCAGTCTAGGAATTTGTTGCTTCATAGAAACTTTAGTCATATTGTAAGCTTCAATCTAGGCTAGCATCATTTTATGACCCTGGCACATGGTAATCTCCGGTCTATGAACAAGCTATGAGCCCCATCTATAGACTTGACTCTTGAGGCTCTACCAACATGAACAAACTAAAGCAAATCCATGGACATGCTCTTAGAAATGGCATAGACCATAACGGAGCGCTCATAATAGAGGTTCTTCAAGTCCCCAACATCTCTTACGCCCACAAGCTGTTCGATTTCATTTCCAAACCAACGACTTTTCTCTTTAACAAGCTAATTCAAGCTTACGCCACCGAAAAGCAACTCCACATGTGCTTCTCTCTCTATTCCCAGATGTGCTTTAGAAACTGCCCACCAAACCAACACACTTTTACCTTTCTTTTCGCTGCCTGTGTTTCCTTATTTTCTCCTTCGCAAGGACAAATGCTCCATACCCATCTTGTAAAATCTGGTTTTGACTCTGATGTTTTCCCCTTGACTGCGTTAATTGACATGTATGGTAAATTGAGCATGGTTCAATTAGCTCGAAAAGTGTTCGATGAAATTCCTGATAGAGACGTACCCATTTGGAATTCGATGATTGCTGGTTATGCACGGCGTGGGAATATGGAGGAAGCGTTAAAACTGTTTAAATCGATGCCAAAAAGGAATGTGATCTCGTGGACTGCGATTATATCTGGGTACTCACAGAATGCGCAGTATGCTAAAGCATTAGATATGTTCTTGAGAATGGAGGAGAATGGTGTGAGGCCTAATGAAGTAACTATTTGTAGTGTATTACCTGCTTGTGCGAACCTTGGTGCGTTGGAAATAGGGGAGAGAATTGAAGTTTATGCGAGAGAAAATGGGCTGTTGAGAAACTTGTACGTTAGCAATGCTTTGCTGGAAATGTATACTAGGTGTGGAAAGATTGATGTGGCCAGGCGGGTGTTTGATGAGATTGGGAAGAAAAGGAATTTGTGCACGTGGAATTCGATGATCATGGGCTTGGCTGTTCATGGAAGAAGTCACCAGGCTCTTCAACTTTATGATCAAATGACGGTAAACTCCCTTCTTTACACTGACGAACTTCATTCAAGTTGGAAATTTTATAATAGTACAATTTTTTATCAGTATACACTAACATGTTTGCATTATGGGATCGTCGTTGATACAGAGAGAAGGAAGTGCACCGGATGATGTGACATTCGTAGGGCTTCTCTTAGCATGTACTCATGGAGGCATGGTTGCGAAGGGTCGCCAACTTTTTGAAACTATGGAGAGGAAGTACAATATCAAGCCAAAATTGGAACATTATGGCTGCATGGTTGATCTCCTAGGGCGTGCTGGAGAACTAGAAGAGGCATATAGACTTATACAAAGTATGCCAATGAAACCTGATTCTGTCATATGGGGTGCATTACTAGGTGCTTGCAGTTTTCACAAAAATGTGAAGTTTGGAGAAATAGCAGCTGAATATCTCTTTAAACTCGAGCCATGGAATCCAGGGAACTATGTGATACTCTCTAATATTTATGCTTCCGCTGGCATTTGGGATGGGGTTGCGAAGCTGTGGAAGTTGATGAAGGGTGGCCAAATTACAAAGGCTGCAGGGTACAGTTTCATCGAAGGAAAAGGAGGTGAACTTCACAAATTCATCGTGGAAGATTCATCTCATCCAAGATCTGATGAGATATATGTAACGTTAAATGAAATTACAACCAAGATGAAGCCACAAAGAAACGTAGATGATTGTGAATCTGAACGTACAAACTTTTGCATGACGGATGAAATTTGATTAATGCTCCTTTTTCTTAACTCTAGCAATCAGTCATGATTAATTGGTCATGTCCTTGTTGATAAGTCAAGAAGCAGATATAGAGATTCTTTTCTCCGATCAGATTGGTTTCAACATAGTTCTACTTTCAGTTCCATGAAGAACTCTTAGTACAACCAAGAAAGTAGTGACTGGTTTTCCCTTTTACTTCATTTCGAACATCATAACATAATTACAGAAAAAGAAAAGTAGTAATTTACATGGACAAAAAGGGCTAAATTCATAACTTGATCCCTTAATTTAGAAGTTGATCTTGATTCGTCTTTTCAATTGATGTATGTCTGAAGAAAAGATCCAAAGGGCTAAGTGCAGGAGTAAATTATGAGTTTAGCCCGACAAAAGGTATCTCTGTTAAGCGTCAACCCAGCAACAGCCTTCTCATCTGACAGTTTCACAACCGGATAGTTTCCTGGAGCTGACAGTGCACTTACGCTGTTTTCTCCTTTCTCGTTCTATTCTTTTGAATTCTGCCCATATACTTAAGAAACTCATCAATCAGAATTACGGGTGCTGACACCAAGACGACCAGAAACCACTCGCTTAGACTTAGTGGAACAATACCAAAAACATCTGCCAGGAATGGGACATAGAGTATGAGGCCGTGGAGGCTGAACGAAACTGACATGGCAACTAAGAGCCAAGGGTTTCTCCAAGGTGGCATTGTGATCAAGCTATGGTCTTCAGATAGAGCATTCAGCGAATTGAACATCTCAATCGCCACCAACACAGATAAGGAAAGAGTCATTGCCTTCACTTTACCAGCAGAGAAGTAATCGCAAGGATTTGAAAAACTGATCACTCTTCCTCCTCCAACCTTGTATGGAGACGCTGTGAAATTTGACCACGAGGGACACTCGCCCCAGTTGCGAAGCTGAGAAAGTTCAACTAGGCTATGCCCATCATTAACAAGGTTAATGCCCAGAAATGAAGGTTGGGTGTACCACAAGACAAAGATTCCAACAGTTGCAATGCCCACGTAAGAACCAACCACCTGCATTAAAGAAAGGTGTTGTGAGGAAACCTAACTGGGAAGTTTTCTTGGCAAGCCAAAATATCAAAGAAGACATATTTGGAAAGATTCACTGAAGATTAGATACCAAGTATCGGAGAAGGACCCATGAATTTATAAGTGCATCATTGCTTTTGCGAGGTGATTTCTTCATTACATCAACATCAGCAGGATTGAAGCCGAGAGCAGTAGCAGGTGGACCATCAGTGACCAAATTTACCCACAGAAGTTGCACAGGTATCATACATTCCGGTATGCCAAGTGCAGCATTTAAAAATATGGAAATCACCTCTCCAACGTTAGATGATATCATATACCTGCAGAAAGAAAACACGGTTGAAATCTTCTGGTAACTTCCCCCTTGTTAGAAAAATATTTATCGCAAACAAAAAGGTACCTGATAAAGGCTTTCATGTTGTTGTAGATTGATCGACCCTCAGCAACAGCAGAAACAATGGTGCTGAAGTTGTCATCTGCCAAAACCATATCTGAAGCTTCTTTTGCCACCTGCAGAGATAGAAATGGCATGGCAAACTGGTCAAATTCAAAGAAGAACTGCTTGCAAATTCACTGTCAGGCAAAACATTTCTCACCTCAGTTCCTGTTATACCCATAGCAACTCCGATGTCAGCAAGTTTAAGTGCAGGTGCATCATTCACGCCGTCTCCAGTCATTGCAACAATCTCACCCATTTCCTTCAGCAGCCTGACAATGTCTTGTTTATTCTTAGGCTCAGTACGAGAGAAAACCTTCCCTCCAGGTCTACACAAAATTTCCTTCTGTTGCGAAGTGGGAAGAGCTGCGAACTCTTTACCAGTAAAGCTTCTCCCTTTGAGTTCTTCCCCTTCATTGAATAACCCGATTTCTTTACAAATTGATTCAGCTGTGGATTTATTATCTCCGGTTATCACCATTACTCTAATCCCAGCACCCCTACAATCCTCAATTGCCTTACGAACTTCCTCACGTGGAGGATCCTGTGAAATATGAAGATCATTTTGAGTCACCTGTGGACAATAAGACTATCATAATGAGGAAAAATACAGGGACAATTGCTCACCCTTATACCAACAATTCCCACAAAGATCAAGTCGCTCTCGATAGAAGAATAACAACTTGGATCCAGCAATTTCTTGTGGGCAGGATGATCTTCTGTATAGTAGTCTGTAAATTCTCCTACGTCTTCCTTATATGCCAATCCCAAGCATCTTAGTCCTTTGGAACTCATCTCCAAGAGTCTCAACATCAATAGTTGCCTACAAGGTTCGTCAATAGGAATAATGGATCCATCTGCAAGTTGCACATGCGAACTGCGCTCCAGTAAGCTCTCAACGGCTCCCTGCAAGTGTCAAATTAGTTGTTATATGTAAACAACTATAGAATTGCTAAATGTAAGGCATTAACAATAACCACTTAAGCCTCTACCAGGTGTTTTTCACCAAGTTCATAAGAAATTAAAATACCAATTCTATAAACAATTATATATGGATATTTGAATCTGGCAAAGCAAGCAGGAGATCCATGGTAATCACCTTGACTAGAAGTCGGTTGCGGCCATTGGGCTCCCTGACAAGAACGCTCATTGATTTCCGAATGCGATCGAACTCCAATATGGCAACCCTTTTTGATCTTGTTATCCACCAGTCACAAGATCCTAAATTAGGAAAATTAAATAATTATACCTTGCTCAAAACTTCTGAAAACTCATGCAATGTAACCATTTACCTAATTTTACTGTGCTGTGATCAATTAAATAGTTCAGACCAATGTCTGCTTCATGAATTTTATTCCTTGCATTTGAGTCGGGAATTCCCATCTTCTCAACCAAAACCTTGAGGGCTGCTTCGGTGGGCAAACCTGTAGCTCGGAACAAACGTCCATCAAAAAAGATATCAGCATCATTGCAGACAGCACATACCTCCGCCATGACTTGCAAATTAGCATCCATGTTGTAGCAAATCCAATCAACAATTCCCCCATCCTTAGGATCATAAGTTGTTCCTTCAACGGAAAAAATTCGAGAGCATGTGGTTTTTCCTCCGAAAGTGAAAAACTCTGATACAGACATCTGGTTTGTAGTCAAAGTCCCAGTTTTATCTGAACAAATCACAGTAGTGCATCCTAATGTTTCTACACTAGGAAGCTTTCTTACAATTGCATTCTTTTGAGCCATTTTCCTTGTACCAAGAGCTAAACAAGCAGTGATCACTGTGGGAAGGCCTTCAGGTATTGCAGCCACGGCTAGAGCAACAGCTATCTTGAAATAATAAGTGCACTTCTCAAAAGAAAACTGAATATTTGAAGGCCATCCATCTATAACCTCCCACGAGATAAAGTTTTTGTAATTGATGAACCATACAATTAGGCACACCAGCCCAATTGCAGTAGTAAGCCTGCCTCCAAATTCATCTAGCTTCTTCTTCAAAGGAGTATCACTCTCCTCCATAGACGCATCATGTATTTGCTTCTGTATCTTCCCTATCTCAGTGTTCATTCCAGTGCTTATAACAAGGCAAATACAGCTTCCATTCACAATAGTTGTTCCAGCAAAAACCATATTTTCCTTGGCTTGCAACTCACAATCGTCAATAAATATAGGATTAGTGCCTTTAAGAACAGGCATAGCCTCTCCAGTCAATGAACTCTGCTCAGCTCTCAAAGTCGATGTCTTCAAAATCGCAACTCTCATATCAGCGGGCACTTTGTCCCCAACCTGCAATTGCACTATATCCCCTGGAACAAGCTCCCGAGATGGCAAGTCCGGTATCCAATGCCCGTCCCTCAGAACCTTTGCCGATTCACATTGCATCTCCTTAAGAGCTTCAAGTGCCTTTTCAGCATTACTCTCTTGCCACACGCCAACAGTGGCATTTAGGATCAAAATTAACATTATCACAAACGGTTCCACGTAGGCTTCGAATCCACCATCCCCCTCTGTTTCACTCCCCTGAAAGTAAGCTAGAGCAAGTGAAATAAAGGCTGCAAGCAGAAGTATCTTCACAAGCATGTCATCGAATTGTTCCAACAACAGGCGCCATATTGGTCGTCCCTCCTCCTTGGTCAGTTCATTCCACCCATATCTCTGACGGCGCTTGTCAACATCACCTGAATTCAAACCCTTTTCGAGCCTGACACGGAACTCATTCAAACACTGTTCAACAGACCATGACCACGCAGAGAATGGAATTTCTTCCATTTTAATTCAGCTTTGACGTTTGAATTTGAAATTTCGCTCCCAAAGACACAGCAGTTGAAATTATCTCGCAGTCTCGTCAAAATCCTGTAGATAATATGAAAGAACTTTACTTACAGTCTCGTGCAGGTTTACCAGAGAACGAAAACCATAAAACAAATCAAAATGGTATTCATGAAGAAACTAAAACCGTTTTTGGAAAAAAATCAATGACAGAGATATACAAATCAAATCATGCGGCGGTTACGAACCACTCCCAAAAGGTCCAACTAAAAACGTAACTGCTTATGTTAATTCACTCACTAAAGTTCGAGTAGTTATAGTCTCCTCCATAACTCCAACTAACCATAGTAAAACACAAAACAGCACAAAAGTAGAAGTAACAAAACAAAGTGCAGAGCAAGCAACAAAACCGAAACAAATACCAAGTTAACGCATTTAAACAACCGAGTGAAACAAAAAACGGAATTCCACGAACCAAAACAGAACGATCAAGCGAAACATAAAGGAGAACAACTCAACCAATCTTACCTCTCTGGGAAATGGGATAACTTAGTTTCCTAAGCAGCACAAACTCCGCTAGTTGGGGGTGGCATAAGAATTCTGAATGTTGGTAAAGTATTATAAGGTATCGGAATTCTTACAAAAGTGGTGGGACGGACACCAAAAGCTAGCTTGGAAACGAAGCAAGAGTCTTGACCAAGGAAACAAAAAAAAAAAAAAACCTGAAAACGTGCTTAACGATGAGTCTATGAGAATCAAAGCATCGGAAGTATATTTACTTCTTGATGGATTTAGAGTGGTCAGGTCAGTCTTTTTGGAGAAAATTGTATCCGTTGGCAATGGTTATATACAAGGGGTCGAAGTCGAACCGTTAAAATATTTGAATATGTACGTTCCATAAAAAGCCGCCCTAGAGTAGGGGTTGACTTATGAGTGACTTGAAAGAAATAATTAGGAACTCGTTTACTAATTTTTCTTAAGTTTTTATTATCACATAAACCTAATTACTTAGGAATGGTAATGGGTTATGTATCCTTATAAATCTTTACAAATTCAAGTTGAAACAAAAATGAGTTCGAGCTTAAATTTTAAAAATGCTAAAAAGGTTTAATCTTGTTTTAATTTAAATGGAATATAATCGATTCATTAAAAATATAAATTATAAAGAAGTTGTTTTCGTGAATTAAACTTGTAACTTTGTAGTATTTTCTTTAAAGTTTACTCTTTCATTTTTTAATTAAAATACAAAAATCTAAAAGAAGATGAGATAGGAAAATAATAAAGAGTCTGAATTGACTTGGATGTAAACCAATCAAATGGGTTTTTAAGAACGGAAGTTAGTTGACTTGATCTTATAAATTAGTTTTGCAATACACAAGACCAAACTATAGCATTTTCTACAAATTATTGCTGAAATCCTCTCTAAGCCCAAATTGCACGTTTCATCTTTTTTGCAATACAAAAAGACGTGGTTGTGTTGGAGATTGAATACTTTTTGAAAGATTGCAGGCACACTTTACTTAACAGCATAGAATTAGGTACAAACTGTGTCGTTTTCTTATAAATAATTTTATACATTTGGTGAACAATGACATCAACCGCACAACTGTCGATCTGACGGCGACATTGCAATATGGGACTTAGGTGGTAAGTATCTCAGGGATTATACGCATTTGATTTGATGGATATATAGTTTATCTCTCTCTTTTTTTTCAACAAACCCGACTATTAAATATTTCTAAAATTCGTAATTTGATTGTCCAGTAATAATAATAATAATAATTATTATCTAATAAAATGAGTCGTTAAATAAAAATAAATAACTTCATATGCCATTTTATATCAATTAAAAAGGTTAGACGTGCGTTTGAAGATGAGTTTAGAGGTGCTCAGTCACTCCCAGTGACGGAGCCAGAAAATTAAAGTAAGGGGTTCGAATTTTAATTTTTTTAAATTTTAGAGGGTCCAATATATCACTGACCCTTAAATAACTCTGTTTTTTTATATATTTATATATATATATTAAAAAAAATTAAAAACCTTGGGGGGCCCAATCCCCTCAAGGCTACATGTGGCTCCGTCCCTGGTCACTCCCGACCTTCATTTGTTTTTCTGCCTTTAAGAACGTTACGTACTTCTCTCTGTATAAATCTAAGTATAACACGTTATTTAGGATCTGATTTGGGTGGACTCGCACTATTGGG
>JAOTIZ010000004.1:4562889-4574507 GCA_027123425.1 Erythroxylum panamense | reverse complement strand
AATATTATATAAAATATTAAAATAAATTTAAATAAAAATAATTTATTTTTAAGTTTTATTTAATTTATAATTATTATGAGTAATAAAATATTTATTATTATTTTAAAAACTTTGAAAACAAAGGGGGGAGGGAGGGAAATTTTGAAAATTTTTGAAAATTTTACAAAAAAGTCCCTCAAGTTTTTCAAATTTTCGATACCGACCAATATTTAACCTGTATTTTTAATACCGGCCGGTACATCCTAAATGAGCCAATACCAACTAGTTTTTAAATTCGATACCAAAATTTAAAATCCGGTGAATTCAATACAATGGGTCAATATCTAATCATTTAAGTGATTACACGAGAGTTCTTATTAATTCTAATATTTACTTTTGTTTTCAACTAGTTTTGATACATGTTTCAAAATAAGTTAGGTGTTGAAAATAATCATGATAAATTCTATATTTTATTATATGTTAACGTTAAATTTTTTTCACTTTTATAATAATCATTAATCATTAATCATATTATCTTATAAAAATAAGTATAATGATTATTCATCCAATTGCAAGTTTTTTCAAAAAAAATATTTAATAATAGAAATTTATTTACTTATTATCATGCATTCATCTAATAAAATTATTAAATAATTAAGTGTAATTTATATAATAATTTTTGTATATGTAGATGAAGATTACAATAATAAATTAAACCTTTTTTTTACTGTTAGTTTATTTTTAATCTGTACTTCAGACATGTCACGAACTCCAGCTGCCAATAAAAATTTTGGATCGAGTTTGATTAACAAATTTTTTGGTCAGGGTCGGGAATTCGGGAGTCGGGACCGTTTGTGATTTGGAAAAATCGAACACTGGTCCCTGCATTCTTTGGTACCACAAAACAGAACAGAGTTAAATCAAAATTGCAGAAAAGAATAATCCTTTGATTCGTCCATCTTTTGACGGATGGCATACAGATTTATCAATTCATCAGAACTTGGCATGCAATAAAATTAAGATAACAATTTAAGAGGAGGATGCCCTTAAGTCTTGATCGAGTGCTTTCTCAAGCCACATCTCAGCATTCTCCATCATCTCAGGGCTAAGTCTGACCATCAGGATGCAGAACTCTGTTTCATTGAGAGCTCCATCTCCGTCCAGGTCTCCTTCTCTAACCATGGCCTCGAAGTCTTCTTTGGTCATTCCTTCCATTCCTAGGATTCTCGAATTCATCCTCAGACTCTCCGACGTAATTAACCCCTTCTCAGGGTCGGCCAATAGACTGAACCCTTTGCATAGTTCGGACACGAAGCCATGTGCATCAAGCTTCTCTGCCATGATTGGCAACAAATCCTTGTACTCTCTGTCGCTGGTCGTCGGAGTTTTTGCGCCAATTTTATCCTTTCCCATCTCTCTGGATTGCTAGAGATGTTGTGAAGGAAGTTTCAAGTGTTTTTTTCTATAGTCATATGGCCTATTTATTTTATAGGCTAGGCTAGTCACATATTTTTGGCGGCAGGATAGTTCCCATGGTAGCTCAGCAAGTACTTCGTGCATAAGCATATTGATCCATATGAAAGGACGGTCTGATTAGGCACATGGCAGCAAAATCTAGGGTGATGCGTTGGTAATTGATTCGGTTGCACGTTGGAGGGTTTCCAGGAAGCTCCAGTGGGGGAGAGAAATCTGACGGATCTTTCTGGCTATACGTTACCTTGGCATTTAGTACAAGGGAATAGCTTCCAATTGCTGCTGTAGCTACGACTAGGCTTCCATGAAGCTTCCTATTGCCTCTGTTTTTTTGGTATGTTTCGTCGCATTTTTCTATTTTATGATGTTAGATTTGGCGTGACAGATCAGAATCTGCAGAAGTAGTAAATTAATATTAAACATTATCCAACTCATCGTTGACTTGGTAAAAAAATGAGATGTCATGTAGCCATCAATTTTCCGTTACGTTGGGGTTATATTTAAATATTTTCTAAACATTAGAGTTCTCTTAAACTTTAGGATTAAATTTGTGGATTAATGTAATAAAGAGGTGAGAATAGGAAAAAGCCTGTATTTCTAACTTTTAGGTCTCGTTTGGCAACCTGTAATAAAGAGGGAAAAAAAAAAAGAAACCTATATTTTTAGTTCTTGTTTGATAACCAGTAATAATGGAATTGAAATAAAAAATAAGAATGAAAATAAAAAGTGAGAATTGAAATGAGAGAATTAGTAATTATACATTTTTGGTATGCAAATACTAGGAATGAGATTATAGAAGTTAATAGATACCAATATTTGGTAGCAAATATTAAGAATGGTAATAATTTTTTTTTAGTTATGTTTAATTATTCCATGATTGATTTTGTAAATAAATAAATAAATAATCAATAGTATTATTAATTAATTAATTATTTTATATTTAATTAATAATTAATTAATAATTTTTAGGTCATTTATTCTTGATTCGTTCTCTAATGCAAATTGAAATGCTTGTATTATTTTATCATGCAAATCTAAATGAAATATGAATATGTTAGTATATAATAATAATTGAGAAAATAAAACACGAATATATAAAAAAATAAAGAGATTAAAAAATTAGAAAAATAAAAATTGACCTAGAGAGAAATGTTGAAATATAACTAGAAGAAAAAAGGATAAAGAGTTTAAGTTGAAATAAAACACAAGGAAAAAGAGAGCAAAAAAGAATAAATTATGTTGACTACATATAAGAGAAATATTCAATTTTTTACTTATATTTAATTATTATATTTTTACATAGTTAATTATAATATTTTATAAATAATTAATAAAATTTAAATATTTATAAAATTATTAATTTTCAAATAATTATGAATAATTTTTATTAATAAATTAATATAAAATATAATTTTGATTATAATAATCAGATAAGAATCAATATCTAATAATATTTTGATAACAACTTGATAATATTTTAATAATATTTTTATCTCTTATTTTCAATTTATACCCATACCTCCTTTGGAATAAAAGTTCGGAATTATTTAAGATTTATTCTAGTTTTATCATTCCTTATTTTATCTATTACGGGTAATCAAACAACAAAAAGTTAAGAATGCAAGTTGTATTTCTATTCCCACCTTTTTATCACCAGTTATCAAATGATTGTTTGATTATTGGTAATAGATAAAATAGAGAATGATAAAATTAGAATGAATCTTAAATAATCCCGGACTTTTATTCATAAAGGAGAGTGTGGGTAGTATTATCATCAAAATTATCATTTATATTAATTTTTAATAATTATTTTATTTTGTTTTATTGATATATACAAATTATTCATAATTATTTAAAATTAATAATTTTATAAATCATTAAATTTTTAATTAATTATTTACAAAATCAGTCACTTAATAATTAAACATAATTACATAAGTATAAAAATCTTAACATTTGATACCAAATATTAGTATAACTATTAACTTCTATAATCGAATTCTTGCTGGCCAATAATTCTCACTTTTCACTTACATTCTTTTTTTATTTCGATTTCTTTATTATTATTATTAATTACTGAAAAAGACTAGGTTAAAACAAATGATCCTTTACTTGGAAGAGGGAAAAAAAACTTTCAAGACGCAAGTGAGTTGGTAAGGGGCTCTCCTGACTTAAATAAGGTGGCGAGTTCGAACCGCCCTCATGTATGCAACCGTTTAAAGCTTGAGGCCAGAACTTTACCTCCCGTCTGAAAGTGGATGACTTAAATGTATTTTCTTATAGTTAGAACCCTCCTAGGATACCATGTGGATAAAAAAAAAAAGAGAGGAAAAAAACAGATATCGACGACACCGTATGGCTCCAATCACAAGCTTGGGTTCGAAGTTCAAACGTCGGCGTACTGCGATGGATTCTATGTACTAACTGAAACTGAGCAAAGAGGCATACCACACTAGGGTTTTAGGAGTATCAGACTTCGGAAGAAGAAACAATGGAGTTTTGCCCAACGTGTGGGATGTTGCTGAGATATGAATTGCCCAACATGGGTCAACCCTCCAGATTCTACTGCCCTACTTGTCCCTACTTCTGTTCCATTGAGAGTCGCGTAATACTCCTTTCTATGAAATCCGTTTCGTGTTTTGTTTTTGATGTTTTTAATTGAATGATTGTGGCTAAAGGTTATGACTTCTCTGTTTTCTGTTTATTCGTTCAGGTTAAGATCAAGAGAAAGCAACTGCTGGTTAAGAAAGAAATCGAGCCAATTTTTACCCTTGATGACATGACCAAAGGTGGCTCTGAAACTGAAGGTATATCCCTTTTGTATAAATGTTTTATGTCATCGAGACAAATGTTCTGAATTATGTGTAGAGTACATTCATTCATTCAAGTTTGTGATCTAGTTTAGTTGTTCTTGTTGATCCAGTTCTGTTTTTCCAGTGTCAATGTACCTCAACTCCCCTTACTCATGATTCACTCTATTCCCTTTTCCCACAGCAACTTGTCCACATTGCAACTTTGGAAGAGCTCGTTACCAACAGCTACAGATCCGATCAGCTGATGAGCCAGCAACAACTTTCTACTTCTGTTTGAATGAAAAGTGTCAAAAGATGTGGCGTGAAGACTGAATGCTTGTCACTTGCACGCTGCTTGTACATCTATTGCCTTAACATATGTGCCGGTTTCACGTTTAGTTTGAGTCAAGTGGTTTGTGGATTGAATCATTCAATTTTCATTCGAGTGTTTGGATGCGGCTGCCTCTGTGCACTGCCCAGCTTGGGAAAAATTGTGCACTGCCTGTTGGATGAAAAGAGTTTCCATTTATCCCTTGATGATCTTTTGCAAGTTCGACTCTTTTACATCAAGCATGTATCCTAGCCGACCCTTTTTTAACCATTTCATTGCGCGTGGACTGAATTGGAGCTCATGTCCGTGTCATTTATAAGGAACATGAGGATCCATCCTACGAGATTTTAAGTAATACTGTTACACTGATGTAACTGATAAGGCCAACATGCTTGTAATGTTTGATTAGGCGAACACTGCTCTGATAAATGGACAATTTATGTACAAGAATAGAACAGCTAATTTCAAAGCATAAGATTGAATTAGAAAATATTACTACTTCCACTACAAAGGGCCGCAATCTGTGACAACTCCAGTATGACATTGTCAGAATCCTCAAACTAGAAAAGAAAATGTGTGCACAAAATAATTTCACACGAGAAGTTAGAAATTTGTCTAGACGTCACTAAATCAATGTTCAGCCAACTCTTTCCTTGCCAGCCATCTCCTTTTGGTCGCCTCCAGTGCTTCATCCTTCATCCTACAAAGTTCATTAAACCAAATCTGATATTGGGCTTGGATTGCATCAATCTCTGTCTTTAGCTCAGCATCTATATCATTGTCAACCATTGACATTGACGAACAAGTGCTTGCTAAGTTCAAGAGATTGGATACTCCACATTGGCCAAGAAGTGACAATTCCAAGCTCTTTGAAGAGTTATTCATTGGGATGCATTCTTCACCTTTGACGTCGTTGCTTTCCTGTTTGCAATCGAAACATGGCTCCTCAACCTCTGTTTCAAATGCATAGACATTCAAGCTTTGATGTCTTCCAATAGGATCGTGCTCAGAATATTCTGAAGTTTTTTCATTTTTTGAGATAGCATCTTCTTCAGTAACAACTGAGACTTGAGAGTCCTGATCTTCCATATTGGTCAAACTTGGAGAGGAATGGTAGCCAAAATAAGAAATAACACCATCGGAGTTACCACTGAGATCATATCCATCTTGTGTGGAATCTTCAGGACCATTTCTTGTTGCCTCCAAAAACTTTTCTTGCTCAATAATAGACACTGCAGGAACGTCAGCTAGTAATACATCCCATGGGGAAGCCATTAACGTTTTGGTATTATCAATGATGGAATTTTCAGAAAAGCAAGTTATTGTTCCACTTGAATAATTAGGTAAGACTTTCCAACCGGGAAGAAGATTCATTATCAAGTAGTCGATAAACTCAGCTATGAAGGCCACATCATGATCTGTCAATTCTAGCTGTTCAACCATTTCACTTGCCACAGATAAAGCAGTATCACTATCAAGGTAGAAGAGAAAGTCAATATTCCTCACCCGACCTGCAAGCAGCAACGACAATGAATCATTTCACAAAAAAAGGAGGAAAAATATAAAGGCTGATACACGTAACTTACCCAAACAATCAGCAATTCGAAAGGTTAATGATATAGTGTTGTCATCATTCTTTTTCCCACGCAACCTAAACTCATTATGCTTATGTGTCCTCTGGAATTCAATAACAGGGTGAGCTGAGTTACCATTATTACTTCCAGTATCTGTACTCAAACAAAGCTGTTTACTGTCAATATCTATGTCCATGGAAAGAGGCCCGGAATTTGTGGAACTCATGGATCCAGAACACTGATTAGGCAACTGTGAGGGGCCATGAATTGGTCCAGAATTCTCAGGCTGGAGGAAAGAGTCGTTAAGGAGCTCCATAGCAGGCAACCTCTTAGAAGCTGGAGCCAAGCATTTTTCAATGAACTCCTTCATTTGTGGATCATTCACTTTATTTAGGGAAGCAGGTTTTATGCCCTGAAGAAGGTTAGAAACACATTAAAAAATAAATCAGGTACTTGTACGGAAAGACCCAAGTCAATGATCAAGTGATTATAAGCTCCAGATAGATAAACTGACCGAGGTAACCTTCTTGTATATTTGAGCTGGATTTTGACATTCACTGTATGGATAATCAAAAGTGACCATTTCCAACATGCACATCCCAAAAGAATATATATCAACGAGTTCATTGTATTCCTCTTCATAAAGCTCTGGAGCCATGAATTCAGGAGTTCCTGCATGAAGAAGGAAAATATTTGAGACTTCCCATAAAATTATCTTATCAAAGCAGGGGAACTTGTGACATTAGAGCATTACCAATGACACTTTTAGCTGTAGGCTGTTGCATGACAATGGCTAACCCAAGGTCTCCAATTTTAACTTCTCCATGATTCCCATTAACAAACACATTGTCACATTTTAAATCCCTGTGAATGATGGGTGGATTATGGCCATGAAGATAAACTAAACCTCGAAGAATTTGCCTTGCCCAATTCTTTATTGCTTTCATATCAACATTTCTATGCTTCTTGCGGTATCTAACAACCAAAAGTAAGCAGCTGTCAGAAATTCAAATCACAGAGATAATGGTCATGAATGAATATTCAGTAACACTGCAAACATACTGCCGCAGATTCCCAGATGTAAACAGCTCAGTAATCATGTTAACCATTTTCTTCTTCTGATCCACCCAAGAATAATAGAGCTTGATGATGTTGTCATGCTTCAGAGATCTCAGCAGATGAACTTCTGAGTATAATCTTTCCAAATTTTCTGGGGACTGCAAGACATCTTCAATGCTCACTTGGTTCCATGCAACTTCTATACCATCTACTTCATCAAATGCCTTGTAACTTCAAGAAAAAATATCAAGGAAACAAGTGGAATGAGTAATCTTCCTTTAAAAATATGGCTTTTATAGAAGTATAAGAATATAAAGAAAGGGAAACAAAACTTTAAGAGGATGCAAAGTGTAAGACACATACACAGTCTTGAAAGCACCCCTGCCCAATATATCATTATACTGTGCCAACAAAAAGGGAAAACGATTGAAATTAATGACTTTAGAAGGGAAATAACTGCTTCCAGAGAAAAAAGAACAAGAAGCAACAGGTCTTTTTAACACAATGCAACGACTTAATATCAATAATATGGATTGTATCCACTTGTTTAAATTATAGCATAAATTTTGTAACCTCAAAATGTTAACGAAGTTGATTGACATATAAACCAACTTTAGCATCACAAGGGTCAACTGCCGCTCTTAGCTTTATGTCTTAGAATTTCCCTCTAACCACAGGATGGTTGAATATATGCCAAAATGGTTACGGTCCATTCTCAACAATGCTTTCGGCCAGCAAGCAAATTACCAAGACCCCGCCAATCCAAAGCATTAAAAAGATCCGTCATTTATTGCAATAGATATCTAGTTTTTTTTTTCTCTCACTATATAGAATGGACCATGTGTTTCTTGCGGAATTAGCTCATCTTCCATCAATACTTCTCGTATTACTAGCTCAACGACATTGATATTAACAGCAAGTACACATACTGGAAATTCTAAATGATTGTTTCAGGGTCCAATCTTGCACTAATTCTATATAGTGTCCTGGATTAGTTATCCCGTGAAGCACCAATTCCATATGCCACTACATGAAATGTAAGACAAATGCCAATTACTAAAACAGAAGCACTCTAAAAAGGGTTGTCCAAATTACCCGAACATATCTACCGGTAGGATCTTTTTCTACGAAATCAACCTCCGCATGAGGAGGCTCCATAGCTGAGAAAGTCTCGACATTCAAATTCGATGCAAATCCAGGGTCCCCCACAACAGCACGTCTCATTCCTGCCATTAAGCAGACAACACCAGCAGGCAAAAAGAAAACGGACAATATGGACTTGACAGCGGCTACTGTTTTAAGGTCTAAACGATCAAAACTTAGCAGAACAAAAATATGAAGAAGAATCAAAGCAATTGTCACTGATCGACCCACATAAGAGGAACGAGACAACGATTTTGTAGTTTTTGCTCGGAAAACGCTTCTGACGCGATGGAGAAGGAATCGAATGCCGAAATACGCAAGCGGATTCGGCATTCGACTACGACGACGACGACAAGCAGAGGGATGACGACGTCATGTACTCCATGTTGAGGCAATGAACCCGAACAATTCATAACCTCAAATCTCGCGCCTTTATGTGTCTTTAACATCATCATACCAAACCCAGCACCACCCAATTTTCCAATATCATCCTTACGAACCCAAAATCAATCCTCGAGACCAAAGATTGTACCTTTATCCAGAAAGTTTTTCCTTTTTCTCCCAATAGATGCAGAGATGAGGGAAAAAAAGGGAAAGTGGCAATGGGTTTAGGTCATAAAAAAAAGGGTTCAATTTTGATTAGATTGGTATGAGAGACAGAGGAGAGAACAGGGAATTTGAAGGTGCGTAATACAAGGTAGAAACAAACACTTGTATGGTTAGTTACTAAAACTAACAAGTTTCAAATTTCCATCTTCCGTTTGCAGTCGTCTCGTAATAGATTTTGGTTAGAACTGATGGAGATTGGCGCGGCGCAGTACCAACTATCTAGCATTTCTTCTTATAATGTAACTTGAAAAGATTTAACAGCTGGTGTCGTGGTGTAGTTGGTTATCACGTCAGTCTAACACACTGAAGGTCTCCGGTTCAAGTCCGGGCGACGCCAGAGTTGTCATTTTATACTCACTTTTAATTAAACGTTTGAAATCTCAATGCACATCGTTACTTATCCATATAAGCCAAAATTATCTTCAACTACTCTTTAAAATCTTCATCATAGAAATCTGATTTGCTCTCTGTTTGATCTGGTAGTGATTCACTAGTTTGATAATCTAATTGAAGGTCAAGTGTTAGTAATAAAACAATTTTGATCAAGTTACTGACTTGATTCCAGGTGCTCCGGATAATTACTTTTGAGTTTAATCTGTCAAAATGCTTGTGTGGTTGCCCAAGTTATTGGAATATAATAATGTTGTTTCTCTTAATTGCTTAGATTTTTAACGCAACGAAATGATTTATAATAAAATCAAATATAAATAAATGTAATATTAACAAATTGTTATTTGAAAAAATAAAATAACTTATAAAATAATATAACAAAATATTATTTAGAAGAGAAACTCTCTTTTTTCATCTCATTCTATTATATTATATATTTTTTTAAGCAATGTATTAATATTGCATTTTATTTTATTTAATTAATGAGAGACTCTCTTTTTTTATCTTCTTTCGTTCTATTTTATTATAAACTTTTCTCATAAATGATGTATTAATATTACATTTCATTTCGTTCCGTTAATAAACCCTCAATCAAATATAATCTAACTCTTTAATCCATATTTTGCTTTGACTTTGAGCATATGAGTTCTTCACTTTGTTTTCATCCTACAATAGTGCTTGACAGTCAATGCTATTATTTTGTATGTTTTTAAGTCTAAATTATGTTCAACCAAAGGAGAAATGTCCGTGTGAAGTATTCTTAAAATAGACAATTACTCACACAACCGTATGGCCGATTGTGTTTATTCTCGTAATCCTAATCTTGCACTATAAAAGGCAATCATAAAGAAGAGATAAAAGGGGAAGAAATTAGAATCGGAATTAGAGTTTGAGATACAATGTTGAACCGAGGATGATAAAAACACGAAGATTATTTCATAGACTTGATAGAGAATAGCCTTTTATTAAATTTTTAAAGGGATTACATTAGAAAAAAAAGGGAGATATGTACCTTATGGATTCTTTTCTTTTAATTATTCATCTAAACGTTTGATATTTGTTTTATTTTTTATTTTTATAAACTAAATTTATTTAGTATTTATATAGGAAGAACTCTAAGTTAAGACAGATATTATAATTTGATATTTTATTTAATATAATTTGACCGACTGATTCATTGCAATTAAATTATATATTTTTATTCTTAAATTAATGTATAAGATATTACTTCATTATTTAAAGAGTAGATGAATTTTTTTTTTCATTTGACATATTATTTTCTATACGTGCTGGGTCATTTGGCGATCCAGAAATAAGTTCGTAATTGAGGGTAAACAAACCTCATGTCTGGCGCAAATTCGTCATATCCATTTGCTAGTTAGAGATTCAGAGGCTGCTTTTGTTGCTCAGCACCGTGGGCGGCCCCAACCCCACGGCCCAACTCTGGTTTCTTGAGCCCCTCCCCATGCTCAATGGTTGAAGCTTAACGTCGATGGCAGTGTCATCAGTAGTTCTGGACAGGCGGGTATTGGTGGGTTGCTTCGGGATTGTCATGGTACCTGGATAGCGGGTTTCTCTTGCTATGTAGGGATCACTAATATCTTAACAGTGGAACTCATGGCCCTCCAATTCGGTCTCGCTTTTGCACGCGATTTTCAGTGTGCTGGCCTAGTGGTGGAATCTGACTCTGTGGACGCGCTACGCTGCTTAGCCTCCCCCCCGAATGTCCTGGCATTTCATCCACTTGCCTGCTTGATATATGACATTCGATCTCACCTCGCTGCCCTACAGGCCTTTACTATCGCCCATGTTTTTCATGAAGGTAACCAATGTATTGATTTTTTAGCTCGCTTGGGCTCGGGTACGGTACCTAGTGAGTGCGTTTGAGCTACCCCTGTTGCGCCCGAGCCCCGAAACTCTATTCCCGAGGTGGCCCCTCGGGCTGTGCCCGCGACGGGTGGCCCAAAACGTCGGACCCGATCCCAACATCTATTCAGAATTCGATTCGCACATGCAATTTCACATACAGATATCATACACACAATCATTCGAATTATGCATTAGATACTCCATAAGCCAAGGGCTTCATGCCATTACAATCCAAACGAAATTCAACAAGTGTTATCAACATAATACAAAATAAGTTTAAATCCAAAATACATGAAATATGCTCCATGACGACATGCTCAGCGGGCCAACCAAAATACTAACTTAATGCAATGATCTCTAACTACTGCGGAGTTCTTCGATGCCGGCAAGGATCAACTG
>JAOTIZ010000004.1:4547089-4562789 GCA_027123425.1 Erythroxylum panamense | reverse complement strand
CCTACGGCAACTTCTTCTTCTTTCTCTTCTCTTTTTCCTTTTCTTTCTCTTCTTTTCTATTTCTAATTCTTTAAACCTAAAGGGAAAGCACAATGACCACAATGCCCTTCCTAATAAGCCTTAGCCTAACCAATTTAAGTGAACTTCCCAAAATACCCTCAAATATTTTAATCCCTCAATTCCTATTTAAACCACATTTAAACTCAATTATCCAATATTATACCCAATTAAATCCAAATTAAGCCTTAAACACAAAATTAACACAATTCATACCTAATGATATCAATTATAGATCATAAAAAAAATTCGGGGTCCAACAACCCCCCAACTGGCTTGCTCTATTTGTTGCGCACCGATGCTCAGGCCATTGGCTTTCTTTGTACCTAGCTGTTGATTTTCGCATCTTTTGTACCAAAAAAACAATTGCAACACAATCAATCATCATCACATCGAAGTATTGTTAAATCAATCACTTGCATGTTAGTACATTCTGCAAGCTGATAAAATTGTTTGTGTCACATCTTCAAAGATCTGCTTATAAATTTGAAATTTACTGTAGGTGGAATATTGACAGTGATTCGAGATATTCTTACTTGCTTTGATGCCTCTGCCATGGTTATTCCAGAGGATGCATCCTGCATCATCACCCTTGATATTACTTCTAACCATGGCCTAATAGTTGCATCTAAAAGTGGGTTCCTCACTGAAAACAGTAAAGTTTGTCTAGTCAGTAATCTTTTGCAAAGGCCTAAATTGGATCTGGTTAAAAATCAAGCAATTTTAGATAATGGCAGGGCATTGTTGGACAATGGAATTTTAGCAGCAAAAGGCAGAGCATGGCTGGAGCTTGTTTCACTTTCATGGTCTTGCCAACCAAGTATTGACAAGCTCTCAAAGAAAAGGGGAAAAAAAGTTAACATATCAGTTTTATGTTTTAATAGATTTTCTACTATCTTGGTATTCATCAAACATGTCAGTTTTATGTCTTAATAGATTTTCTAGTATCTTGGTATTCATCTTAAATGAGAGGAGCTATTAGTTATGTTAATTTCAGTTTTAAATATCTTGTTTATCGTTTTCCTTAATTTTATTGGCAAGTTTGATATTACATTGTTTTCTTCTGATTCTATGCTTGGAATTCATCAAACATGTAGGTGAGCTTTCTTTAAATGAATTGATGCGCACTCTGTCAACTTGCTCCAGATGAGTTTATATGAAGATCTTGTGGCAGCTTGGGTTCATGCAAAACATGAGTGGCTGCAAACACGACCTATGGGCCAAGATTTGGTCAAAAGCTTGGCTGGACAAAGAATGTTCAACGATTCCTGTTGCATGTTGAAGACGCTTAAATCATTTACTGAGCCTTATTGTTGTTAGAATTTGATGTCATTTATCTTACTGATCATAGTGGCACTTTCTTGTTATTCGCTGCAGATGACACTTTGGAACTTCAAGATAATTTTTGGATCACTTCACCGAGGCAAGCTCAGAGCTTGTAGGCTCAAGACGTCTGTGTTCCATTCCAGCTACCACTGTGTTTGACATCACTGCATCCGCTGTAGTTCTTTCTAGCAAAATTGAACCTGGTGTTTTAGGTGGGAAAGATTTTCTTATATATATTTCATCCATTTCAGGTTGAATACAAATTGGTTCCCAATCTATTATGGTCGTTATTAACATCTCAGAAGACATTGGTAATTTGTCTGAAAGAGGTTTATGCTCCCAGGTCATCATTGTCTTTGAGATGTTCCTTTAGTAGAAGGTGAAGAAAGAGTCATAGTGTATTGTGGACTCCATGATAAACCTAAAATTTCACTTGCCAACCGGGGACCTTATGTGGGAAACCCTGAAATAAAGTCTTACAAGATTTGGGCATTCGTGAAAGTGATATGGAACTCAGAAGAGGCTAAAGAGATTTACTTAGGGAATGCGAAAATATTTCCCTTCTTCTCTTTCTTTTAACTTGGCATAATGGTTGATGGGTTTGTGCGACTCAATATTTGAATACTTTCTTCAATTGAGGAAAAGCTCACCCTGTTTCAGCTTGGAATAATTATGCAGATCAATTGACTTTTAAAAAATGTGCATGAGCTCGAGCAATCATGAAGCAGATCATGCAGCTGGAATTGTTGAGGCTTGCATTAACTTCAACATCCCACAACCATAGATTATATATCTAAACACTCAAGAATATTCAAGTACATATCTTATGATAATGACATGTTAGAGCGAACATAAATTCAACTTAACATGGCGCCATCTAACATAATTTAAAAGTCATCAAATTAAAACCATTCTTTGCATTCATTGTCAAAAAAATTCACACCGTATTTATTGAACAAAAACTTACATTGTATCCATTAACAAATATTTACAAAACCTTATAAAAGTTTTAAGAAGACTATAAAATATAAGCTACAACTCTTCTGATATCAGTTGACAGACCTCTGAGCCATAACTTAGTCCAAAAGATTCCTTTAGTTCAGTCCAAGGAACTAGGTCTCCTATCTCGTACCTGAAAAGTCACATTGCAATTTTTATGAGTTTTGTGAACTCAATGAGTGAATCATTATTGATGATATCACCCAGGTTAATTACACAAGATCACATAATTCATATATAATCATTCAGATCTTGTATAATCCAAATACATACATTACGATAGCAAATCATGATATCATTGTGAATCAGAACATATATATATATCAATACAGATGCATATGAGACTCCACATTCGTTATTATTATTGTGACCAAGTGCCTTTCACATACAGATACAAATATTGGCCCATTGGGCTCAGTCAAAAACATATATCATGGGCAAAGCTCTACGTGCAGACAGAAATCACAGAGCAAGACTCTACGTGCAGAAAATCGAGCTTAAAGTTCTATCAAACGGGCTACTCTGGTCATAAGGCTTTTATCTGAGCATGCTTTTTTTTAATGCATAAATTATAGAACTTACCATGTATAACAATCACAAATAATCAGAATCTCATAATCATCAGACCTAAGTCTGGCATTAAACTTTCGTTGAGAATTCAAATATCATACCGAGTTTCGCAACAATTCATAACACTTTTATTACATATCCAAATATTAAACTCCTCAGACAATTCGTGTCCAGAATTCAGAACACAATCAGTACATATCAAATTTAATTAGTCATTCTCATCCACTTACAAGTAGCACTTCCAATGATATTCACATGCATCGAACGTCTCAGACAATTATAGTCTGGAATTCAATACACAATTCAGTACACATTCATCAATATCCAATTCAATTCAGTAATAAACAAAACAAATCAAGGTGAGACCATCTTAGGTTACTCCCAGTACACTCCAATATGCTATTTCCTGGATCGTCCGACAATGTTTAATTGGTGTCCAACGTGCTTCTCTATATCATACAAAACACATTTACATATATCACAATTTTGCACAAATGTATAAGTTTTTCTTTATGCACATCAATGTATAGGCAATATGCACAATGCATGTTCAATGATAATTCTAGGTATCTTATCGAGATTTTGTCACCATATCATTCAGATAGTCCCTCATTAATATAATTTTTACTTAGGATTTAGACTATAATAAAACAATGTGAAAATAATTTCATAACCCAATTGATCGTTTCAGATTGTTTTCTCATAATATGCTTTCGGGTCAACTTTACATAATTATTTTAATAAAATAAATGACAAAATTGGGCAACACTTCCTTCTGGAAAGTTGTTGTCCAATGTCTTAAGTTTCTAATACCAAGATCATTCAATTTGGTTTATTATTCTATGAGTTATGCTCAAAATACCACAGACTGTGTACATTTGAAAATTTGGCTAATGTATGATCATGCATTCAAGTTGTACACCTCATATCTCTCAATTCCACTATCCAAAAATTACAAACTTTACACCAATTTAAAGCTAAGAGAATAAGCTACAACTTTGGTGAAGACACCTCAGTCTAATTCGGACTACATCAATACAGTTTATTCAATAACCACAGGACATGATTTCTATCCCTTGTAGTGCTACAGCTGAAGCCAAGACTCACCTTTAAGCTAAATTTCAAGATCCTTAGGGATATAATTCACTTTCAATTTCCTCTTAACATTTGTAGCCAAGTGTTTTTACTTTATTTTAAATTAAAAATCATCTCATTTGGAGCTCTACGGATCAAGTTATGGCCAAAATACCAATGTTTATACAGTGAAACCTATTCAGTGAAACTACTATAATTAATTAACTCACATCTTACACCTTCAACACCCCCTTCACCAAAATTCATGAATTCCACCTCAATTGCACCTTATTAATGCCTCAATTACACAGCAATATTCTGTCTAAAAACAATTCCACAGTCACTCAGTAAATAACCCATAATCCTTGTCTTTCATACATTAAAACCGAAACAGCATATGCCAAACCAGAATTATTAGATTCATATTAGATTCATAGCAACCAAGTGAGATTGAAATACCTTTCTTTATAAGTCAAGCCTTAAATTTAACACAATCCTTCTTTATGTGCCCTTTCTTTTTGCAGAAGCGAGATTTAGGATTTAAATCTTTTTTATCTCAATACGGATTGGTATTTTACCCTTTTCCTTTTTGTTTAGCTTGTACTCTGTTCCTTCCTTCTGTAGCCATATGTGTACTTTCAATCAATTCCATTACTAGCCTTCCTTTCTTTTGAACACACATGGTCAGTAGTTCATTGATAGACCATTTATCCTTATACATGTTATAAGAGATTTTAAAGGATCCATATTGAGGTGGAAGGGAATTAAGTATGTAATGCATAAGGAAAGACTTAGACATCTCAACCTAAAGAGACCTTGGTTGACACGCATTATTCCTCATTCACATGATGTGCTCATGCATACCTCTAATACTTGCGAGCTTCATTGATGATAATTTAGTCATTAAGGTGATAGCTAGGGCCTTATCTAAAGACTCAAATTATCCATCAATAGCTTTCAATAGATCCCTAACATGATCACACTCTTCAATAGAACCACAAATACTATGATGAATTTTGGTCTTTATGTAAATCATGCTGAGGTGATTAGATCGCTTCCAATGTTTATAAAGAGCAATTTCAGCCTCAGTGCTAGTTCAGTAGGTACAGGTAGTTCATCTTTTTGGATAGCATAATCAATGCCCATACACCCTAATTGGAGGAGAATCCTCTCTTTTCATATTGTCTAGTTATGACCATTCAATTCGGGAACATCACATTGAATATCAGAAAAATTCACAGGTTGAATAACTGTACAAAATTAAAAAAATGCTTATGTCACTAAATTTGTTGAAGCAAAGAAACATGTACCATGTTTTACTAATGTTAAAACATGAAATCATATTTCATACGTGAATCATATAACAATTAAAACTGCTCGTGGGCTAAGCTTTAAGTAAAAGATTTATACATAATCTTTATGATGAAGCTATCAAATTATATTCTTTTTCTTAATATCTGTGGGTAAATTAAGAAAAAGCCAATTTTTTTATTCCATCCTAATTAACCATGCAAATATAATAAATATTCAAGTGGGATAAATTTTGTTATATTTAAATATGATTAACTACAATTTGTGTCATTTTACTATATGTGATCCATAACATGTAATATATAAATTTAATTAATCAAAGATGTTCTGGCTAATCTTCAACTAATTAAAATTATATTGATCACATGACACCTAATTTTATGCAAAATATGAATAATAAAGGTCCCACATAATCCTTTAAAATTTATTAATTATGCATCAGTATCATGTATTTGCATAAAAATAAATATATACATGAATTTAAAATCAAACAATGATGTAAATCATGTAATTCAATAAAATTGGACTAATCTATCAAAGTTGAAACCAAAATGTGAATATAATATAAAGATGGACCACTTTCAATCTAAAATATATACCAGTTATTCTTTACCCCATGTTACAAGTTATTGGAGTGAGCTTTGCTTTACATATAAAGCTTACATTAAACACTTTTCCTAAGATGGTCCTATGAGTAGTGTTTCCTCTTACACATACGAGGGAACAATAAAAGCAAACACAAATTCAAAGTAATGACCAAGTCAACATCTGTGGTCCTATGAAAAGATGTTGAGTAACAAGGTTATGCTTAAATAAAGCTTGCCCACAAAAATAAGGTTTCTGCAAACCTTTATTCAAACTTTCCAAAGATTAGGCCCCACGTAGTAAAAGGTTTGAATTGTCAAAGTTTGCATGAAATTGCACGAAACAATTAAAACAAAAACAAGTTAAGATTTGAGAGATTTTGGATAGATATGAGAGGGTTATTTTAATCTTTTAGCAAATGCAATTGACTGTCTATACAGAATATTGCTAAGTCTTGGGACCTAATATTCTTGTACCAATGGTTATATATCTTGTTGTCTTCCTTCAAAACAACAGAAGGTAGTAAGGAATAAATTCAAAAGTAAAACTACGTACACGATCCATTGTAAATGGTGCAACGGTTAAATCCAACGGACAACAATTCCAATGGACAACATATCAGATATCTGTTAATTAAATTCTATCACAACGATGATAAAAGAGCATACAATACAGAACCGGCCAATACCAATCCATACCAAACTGTCCATTCGTATTTAGCTTCTTTTGATGGATAAACTTGATTCTTTAGTGAGCTATTCTTTTCCACTGAGTTCATATATATGTGATGCTCTTTGGTTATTTAGTCAACCTGTATTTTGTTTGGTGCACAGAACATCTCTTAGGTTTGCCATATAGCACGCTCACTTCATCACGAGAGAATCACTGCAACGAATCTTTGGAACTATCTTTCCATCCTAGAAGAGTATAACTTTAGCTACCTGTTCGTATAGATTTTGTTAGGGGATGCAGAAGGGGGATTGTATACTGAACACGACAATAAGTTTGGACTGTTGCCTTCCATTCCCACAATCATAGAGACAACAAAAAATAGGCTCGAGTATTGATTAATGATGATGCTAGCAACGAGTTGTTGACAATTTAGCCTCAATTGCGCCTCCATTCAAGGGAAACCATGCCTTCTGTCTTGTCAAGTCTTCATTGCTTGTAACTGATATCATTCATGATATGCATTCTTTCATCCACGGGCTTGAAGATGAAGACATAGTCCAATGTGCCCCGTGGAAGTTGTCTGGGAACTTCTAGCATTCTAGCAGCTGCTGGGAACAAGTGGGGGCTGGCAGGATCAAATGGGAGGCCTGTACCCCAGCATTAAGTTCACCAAGAGTTTCCCTGGGGTGCCATTGTGGGTGCTGGAATGGGGGCTTTACTTTGATGCTCGCTAAGAATCTAGAAAGGAATTGACGCTTAAGCTAGAAGACAGTTCAAGCTTCAACGTTAAAGTTTATAAATTGGAATATCTACCTAGAAAATTAGACACATATTCTGATAAATAGACCCTGGTACTTCTGAAATGACATCCCTTATTCGTGTGTCAGTATTGTACAAGTGCTGTCGGACTACCAGCATAAGCAAGTCTGGATAAACATGTGCAGATCTTCTACAATCTCACCAATATTACTATGATTTGCATTATCTTGTATTCCATATTATCTTCTATATGTCATTTGAATTTATTTTCTGTATCTTATATATTATTATCTCAACAACTCGGATATCACAAGACTTGTATATATACGGTGTAAAGCTATTCATTAATATACAAGAAAACAATACATTTACAAATCAATTCTATCCTTCTCTATTATCATGGTATTAGAGCATATATAATAATCATCTCAGCAATCACACGCAATTTGCATTCACAAACTGTAGCCAGTACTTTTATCAAACACCTATCTTGCCTATTAACTTACCACAACCCAAAACACACAACAACATTGTCTTTGATATACACCTAACCCAAAATTTGCAAAACCCACACACATATCAAATAGTAGACCTCAATTTTCCTACTTTACCATTCAATCATATCACAAATTTCCTCACACATAATTAAATTCAACAAATTACCTCATTTGGCGAAATCAAGTCCATGTTGTCCTCACCACTTATGATCTTGTTGGATACATTGATGGTTCCATAACACCACCAGATGATGACTCTTCAGACTTCCCTAAATGGCAAAAGTTCGATAGGCGGGTATACTGCTTCTTTGACTAGCTTTATTGCGAGGCTTACAATCGGTTGTACCATAGCGAGGGATCTCTGGGTTGGTCTGGAAAGCCACTTCATGAAACAATCAAACTCGCAGTGATCTCTACTTTAGCGTCAACTCCACACACTGAAGAAAAGATCGAATTCAATCACTAACTTTCTTGCCTCAGTCTCTACCATCGTTGACGAGCTGGCTGCTATCAGTGACAAAATTTCTGATGAAGACCTTGTTAGAGTGTCCCATATTGACTAAACATGAAAATATTAAAGAGTTTATAAGTGGTAAGGGTCATGTAGAGTCCACTAACAAGAATTGGGCTTGGGTCAACCATTGTCCAAATAACTAAAACTAGTTGTTTGGATAGTTGACCCTTACCACTTATAAACCCTTCAATATTTTCATGTTTAGTCAATATGGGACACTCTAACACTCCCACTCAAGTGCAACTGGGACCGGACATCCAGTTGTCACTTGAAATATATACAATGGTAACTGGACCGGGCCACTAGGACTGAAAATCCAGACGAACAACCGGGAAGTTAATAATCCGGACCAAACTTGCTCTGATAACATATTGAATTTTAATATGGGTAGAGTGTAGAGTCCACTTACAAGAATCAGGCTCAGGTCAACTATTGTCCAAATAACTAGAACTAGTTGTTTGGATAGTTGACCCTTACCACTTATAAGCCCTTTAATATTTTCATATTTAGTTAATATGGGACATTCTAACACTCTCCCTTAAGTGTAACTGGGACTGGACATTTAGTTGTCACTTGAAATATACACAGTGGTAACCGGACTGGGCCGCTAGGACTGGACATCCAGACGAACAACCGAGAAATTAATAATCCGGATCAAACCTACTCTGATACCATATTGAATTTTTAATATGGGCAGAGTGTAGAGTCCACTTACAAGAATTAGGCTTGGGTCAACTATTGTCCAAATAATTAGAACTAGTTGTTTAGATAGTTGACCACTTATAAGCCCTTTAATATTTTCATATCTAGTCAATATGGGACATTCTAACAGACCTGGTGCTTCTCACTCTGAATGGACTATCGTTAGAATATGAGTCCTTATCACAGCCATAGAACACCGAGAATCTCTAGTCTCCTTCAGCGAGCTCAGAGCAAAACTCCTCATTCACGAAAATAGGTTACTCTCCTTTCACTCTTCTCTTCCCTCCGACTCAGCGTTTGTTGTCTCCTACGCAGGTCACAAGTCTTCCTTCTCCAATGGACGCATCGACACTAGAGGGCATCATAGTAGGGGACGCTCGGGCTTTAACCCTAATTTCTAAGGCTCTTCTTCATCCAGTCCACATGGACCTTCTAATGTCATTTTAGATGGACTCAACTCGACGGCTACTTACTCCTCTTCGGGCTTCAAGTCCTCTATGCTACTTCCACTCAACTCAATCTATGGCATCAACGTTTAGGTCATCCTTGTTCAGCCATATTCTCTAGATTATCTCTTCCCTTTAAATTGTCATCACATGTACTGAAAAATTGCATTTCATGTTTATTAGGCAAAAGTACATGTCTTCTCTTTACTTTATCATCTCGTATTTCTACTATGCAAATTGTTCATTATGATATTTGGGGTCTGTCACCATCTCCTTTTTCTAGCTATCATTATTTTATTATTTTCATTGATGACTTTAGTTGCTATACTTGGATTTTTCCTTTAACCCATAAAAATCAAGCACTTTATCAATTTCAACTCTTCAAAACTAATGTTGAAAATCTCTTCTCTACCACAATTAAAACTTTCTAATGCGATAGAGCTCCTGAACTCATCAAAGGTCTTTTCGCCGCTTACCTTGCCTCCCATAGCATATCTTACTGCATTTTATGCCCTCATACCCCACAACAAAATGGAATTGTTGAGCATAAAATTTGCCATATTACCAAAATTGGGCTTACTCTTCTCCTTCATGCTCTCTATCTAAATCTTTTTGGTTCAAAGCTTTCTCCACAACCACCTATCTTATTAATCTATTCCCCACACCTGTCCTCAATCATAAGTCACCTCATGAAACCCTGTTTCTTGATCCACCTAATCTTTCACACCTTTATGTTTTTAGGAGTGCTTGTTTTCCTTTTCCTGGGGCAACTTGTACAGACAAACTAACTCTAAAGTCCACCAAATGTGTCTTTCTAGGGTACTTATTACAATACAAAGGTGATCGTTGCTTTGACCCTATCACCTTCAAACTTTACATCTCAAGATATGTCCGATTTCTTGGAACTTTTTTCCCCTATGTAAATTCCACCCTTAATATCTCTCCCATATCCTCTCCCTCTACCATCTTGCTCGCACTACCTACTCCAACCTCTTCCTCTTCACCAAACACCACATCAAACCTATTGCCTCCTTCCCCTTCACCTCAGCACCATATGATCACTCGTACACGTGATAACACCCGTATTTCTCGAATCCTTTCTAACTATATCACCTATTTCCCAAACACACAGACCTTATATACCCCTGATCCTACCTCCTTCACCTAAGCAATCAAATTTTCACATTGGCATCGAGCCTTGCTTGATGAGTTCACAGCTCTACATCGTAATCACACCTAGACTCTTATCCCTCCTCCTCCTAATGCTAATATTGTTGGATGTAAATGGGTTTTCCGCACAAAATTTGTTTTGATAGGTCCCTAGATCGCAATAAAGCTCGGTAAAGGCTACCATCAGACCCCTAGCATTAACTACTCTAATACCTTTAGCCCTGTAGTCAAACCCACCACTATTCACCACATCCTTACCATTTCTTTATCTAAAATTTGGCTGATTCATTAGCTTGATGTCCACAATGCTTTTCTTAACGACAATCTAAATGAACCAATTTTCATGTCTCAACCACCTGGCTTCATTGACCCTCACAAACCATCTTATGTCTGTCATCTTCATAAATCTATCTATGGCCTCAAACCGGCTTCAAGGGCCTGATTTCATCGCCTGGGTCAAAAGCTACTTGATCTTAAAATTCACCCCCACTAAATCTGACATGTCCTTATTTGTTCATTCCACTACTTCTCATACCACATATCTCCTCGTTTATGTTGATGATATCCTAATTATCGGCTCTTCTCCCTCTTTCATCACTAATCTCATTCAAGACCTTAACAATACATTTTCTATCAAAGATCTTGGTCTCCTTCATTACTTTCTTGGGATAGAAGCAACTACCACGCCTACTGGACTCCTTCTTACCCAAACTAAGTACACTAAAGATCTTCTTCTTCGCACAGCCTTGCCTAATCTAAACCTGCCTTCACACCAATCACCCCAGCTCTTCCTCTCTCCAAAAATCATGGTACCCCCCTTCCCGATCCTTCTGAATATCGAAGCTCTGTTGGTGCTCTCCAATATAGTTGACTTACCTGTCCTAATATTCAATTTGCAGTAAATAATGTCTCTCAATTTCTTCATTATCTTATCGAATTTCATTAGACCACTGCTAAAAGTGTTGGACCCCGATTTTTAAGTGACATTTAGAATTATTAAATGAAATGAAATAAGTGTTTTTGTGTAGGTATTGTATTATAGATGTTTTTTATTCTACAACAAAATGGATGAAAAAAAGAAATAAATAGTGAAAGTATGAGATTTTGGAGAATTGAGAAAAGTTTGACTTTTTAGTCATAGAAAGTTGACTTTTTGATTTAGGCACAATTTGATAAAATGATCTTCATGAAACTTGTAGCTTATGTTGAAAGCTTTCTGTCGCCATAAAGTTTGATATTTTTTGATATCAGGAGTGAAAGCTACGATCAGTCAAAGTTAAGGATAAATTTACTTTGTTTGTTAAATATATGATTAAGAGTAAGTTTGAGTGTACTACTTTGAGGCCATTTTTTGTATTGATGTGGTTTGAATTGTGTTGAGTCAAAATGACTTTACATATATGATTTTGATGAATAACAAAGATGAAAAGAAAAGCAGACACAGAAACATAAAAAGCAGACGCAGACGCAGAAATATAAAAACAGATGCAGACGCAGAAAAATAAAAAGCAGACGTAGACGCAGAAATATAAAAGCAGATACAGACGCAGAAAAATGAAAAGCAGACGCAGAAAAAGCAGACGCAGAAAGAAGACGAAGAATAGAAAGCAGACGCAAGAGTCAGTTCAGGTTAGTTATAGAACTCAACTGATTAACCGTTTCTTTCAAGATTCAAGAACCAAGAATCAAGAAGCAAGATTCAAGAAGCAGCTAGAGATGAAGGCTACAAATACAAGTCGAAGTCCAAAGTTGCAAAGTTAGTTAAAAATTTAGTTGAATTACATCTACGCGATCGTAAAAGCATTTTTGTGAGATCACTGTGCAAATTAGCTGAGAGTTAGTTTTACTGTAACAAGTTTTTCAAACACATTTTGTGAAAAAGTAGTACAGATAGTCTGCAGAGGCTAAGATTCAAAGAATATTGATTGTAGAGACCTGAAGAGGCTCGAAAAGAATACTTGTAAAAGTTGAAGAGATAGTGAAATCTCAGAAAGACTTCTGAGGACTGGACGTAGCCCACGGTTTGGGGTGAACTAGGATAAAATCGCTGTGTCGACTACTCCTAACTCTATCTCTCTTTTAGATTCAAGTTTTATCATTACTTAGTTCGTAAACAAAGTTTTCAAAGTTTTGATTAATTAGAATCTATCGGAAGTTCTGTAGAAGAACTTTATTTCTAACAAACGATTTTGAAAGAGTTTTCAAAAAGGGGAATACATAATTCAACCCCCCCTTCTCGTGCATTCTTATATCATATTTTTAAGCCTTGTATTAACGTGTGATTCACTTCAAATTCATTAGGTATTATGATTACTTATTGTATTTGCATGCATCAATAACAAATCAAGAGAATGAGTCGATAGCAAAACGATTAGATTGAGTAATGAGAGTTAAACAAACTAATACATCATGCAAGTAATCAAATCGGTAATCTATACAAAGAGAGATCTCGTGTGAGGACTCGATAGTCTATTAGAGGGCTTAAGATCTAATTAGAATTGTGGGCCTATTGTTAATTGAGATATTGCAACTCCATAATTCAATTTGGGTTTATGATTTATGATTTAATGATTATAACTTGAGAGATAGTAATTAACTCTTCGAAAGTCTAGGATCGATACCGAATTAACTCAAAAGTAATTATGCCAGCATTTGATGATCGGATAAATCCCCTTTTCATAATCGATTAATCTTCGTTGTGTGCTTTTTTATTGTTCATTAGTTATGCTCAATTTTAATTTATTTTGTTAATTTTACAATTTTATTTTAATTATCTTTTTTGACCTTAGATAAATTTAGGATTTGATTAGTTCACTAATTTCTCGTGAGATCGAAACCTTATATACTACACTTACGACCCGTGCACTTGCAATATATTGAGGGCTTATAAATTGGAGAACTTGCTCTCAACAAGAATCACTTATACAATCATCAAAATGAATATTTTCATAGACATACAAGTAGTGCTTTGAACAGAATTCTTATATCAGGTCAGTTTAGTGAACTTGTTACCTAACAAATGCCTATACGTTTGCTTAAATATCTTGATAGTTTAGTTTATAAGATTTACTAGTTCTTTGGAAAAAAATAATGTGTGCTAATCTTTTTATCATATTAACATTCAGTTTCAATAGAATAGCAATTAAGAATAATTTATGAATAATGCATAAATATAATAAGAACTCATAATTATAATCTTTATCACATTTATCTTATATATCAATTAATCCAAGAAATATATATATAATAATAATATATTTACATAATCTTGTCATAAGCACTATAATTGAAATACTGTATTTCCCTCAATAATTGATACAACTACAGTGGGCCCTGGTAAAAATTTCTTTTACGGGGGCCGCAAAGATGGAAAATTATACATTGCTGCCATGCTGATGGCTCCTCTTCACATTATTGGTTCTCTATCCAGTCATAGGTATGTTCTATTTCTACCCAATGCTGTTATAATACTGTTTGATGTGTCCATAATAACATTTGAATATTCTTCGAGCTCGAGCTTTTGGATGACTTATCGATGGTTCTTATGGGTGACCCTTCTGTTTGGGACCTCAAAACTCATAATACTGTTTGCACATTCAAACATGCAAATGTTTTGTTTAAATGCCCTGATCATTGCCAAGGACTCTGGTTCATTATTTCAATCATGCTAAAATTATTAGTCCGAGGACTTGTCTCCTGATTCCACCTTTTCAGCATTTTACCTTATTTTTCGCAAGTTCATCGTATTTTCACGTCAGAGAGTAAATGGAAACCGATATGTATCTTGTGATGTCTGATTTAGCCTGTATTTCTGGCCCTGTCAACAATATTGATGTTGTCAGGATGCCCCTTTATCCGAGTCCTTAGATGTCATTGGGCCTACTGGCTTCGTGGAGAACATATGGATCAGTTTTGCCACTTCCACTGGATAAATTAGCGAAATTGGCTGAAGGAAATGCTGTAACTTGTACCGTCATTAATCTCCGGACTGGTTTCATTTATCATGCAATTGCTCCAAACCTCAGTTCTGAATTTATAGCTGAATACGGCAAAGAACTTCAGGTTCCTAATTTCTTAAGTGGTGCTTAAAAAAGAATTCTATTTTGATGGAAAAAAGAAGCTCGCAACTAGATCATTCAAACCTCCAGCTTCCTCGGGTAAAAAGATGTCACATTAAAATGCAGGGCCTCACGTAGCAAAGAACATCTGTTGGGTGCTAAGTGTATTTCTGAAACTTTAAACGTACTAGATTTGGTACCGGATTGAATTCTAGTACAGTATTATGTCAGTACTGGTCAGTACCGGATACTGTTTCGGATAATTTTATAAATTTATGAAATAGTCTCTAAAAATTTTAATATTTGCAAAATAATCCATTGGTATATTGTACAGTTTTACTGTATACTTTACTAGTTTGCTGTTTACATCAACCATGTTTTCAAAAATCATAATAATAAATAATAATGACAATTTATATGAAATAATAATAATTTTAAATATTTCACATATAAATAATAATCACAATTAATATAAACAAAGACAATCATCATCATACAAATAAAAAATTAAGAATAATACAAAATATTTAAAATATTACAATAATACAATATCATCATTTTAATAAATAATATTACATCAAAATATTCAAAACATCCAATAAAAAACAATAAATATCCTTAAATAATTTACAAAAAGAGTTGACGACGAAGAAACAATCAAGTGAAAGTTAAACCCGAAACAAAAACATTACAGTTACATTACATATATAAAATTTAACATAAATATCAAATACAACTAAAATTAAAAGAAGAAGAAAAACAAAAACCTAGAATTCAATCGTCAATGGGAGGATACCTACTAGAACTACATTGACTCCAGTGATTATTTAGTACAAAATCTTCATCATTGAGAGAAACTTCATCATCATTATCATTCAAATTTAATGCACCAAATGATATGTCAATGCTTTCCCACGATCGGACAAGAATTTTATGTCCATGTCTAGGTTGGACAGGACA
>JAOTIZ010000004.1:4517124-4530892 GCA_027123425.1 Erythroxylum panamense | reverse complement strand
CTCTCTTAGCTTTTACGGCTATCACACCTTCACCAGAAACCTGACTTGAGCGTCGGAGGGGCTAATCGGGACATAACTCCCGACGTACCCTCTTTGTTTTGCAGGGGTCTCACCGTCAGAATCACAACAGAGAACAGTCAACTCATGGATCCAAACGGTAACGTTCAGTCTCGCCAGAATCCGGCTGAACCAATTAGAAATATAAAAAATTATTTTAAAAATATTAACCATCCAATCATAATATATTATAAATAATAATTTTTTATTTCTTATTCGTTACTTTATTTCTACACCTAGATCTTTTCATCTTGCCCGTGGCACGGATATTCCTTGAGGGAGTGACCAGCGATAGATGTCCGTAGACCGGATCACGCAAGAGTGAAAACAACCGCTTATAACGGTGTCGTATTTGCTAAAAAGAAAATGTATTGAAAAGCAGTTGGTTAGTCCAAGGCTACGGAGAGAGATAATTGAAGCACAACCTTGTTCCTAGTTATCCCTAAATCAATCAAATTCACAGTCACAATCACAATCACAATCGCCACTATCCATCCAGCACCAACGAGAACCTTGTGTATACATTACCTTTTCTATTCTTCTTTTCTGTTAATTTGAATTTTTGGCGATGGCGAATTTGTACGTGAAGGCGGTGCCGCCGGCGGATCTGAATCGGAACACTGAGTGGTTCATGTACCCAGGTGTTTGGACAACCTACATACTGTTGTTGTTCTTTGCTTGGCTTCTCGTTCTCTCTGTATTCGGTTGCTCTCCTGGGATGGCTTGGACTATTGTTAATCTCTCTCACTTCGCTGTACGTTTTCTTCTCCGATTCTCGATTTTTCTCGTTCAGGGTTTTGATTTGGGACTCTGTTTTGCCAAATTTACAAGTCCGGTGTGTGCAAGCTTAAAAATTGTTTTACTTATTGTTAGTATTGCTTCACTGTAGCTGGGATTAATATCATCCACTGGTTAGTTCTTGCTTTGTTGAGTGGTGTATGTTCTAGGTTGATTTGTTGGGATGATACGATTGATCTATTACCACTTTTTTTTTTTCTTAAATGGGTATATGTGGTTTTTATCTATATCTATCATATCTGCTTTTTGGATGAGATTTCCCTCCAAATTTGGACTTGGTAATTCTTGTTATTTGTTTTCAGAGTTCTCACAAATTGGTCAATCATTCAACCTTTATGTGGATATTTTAGCCCATAAAACCTTCGTATTCTTGTTTTCAATACGAATGATTGCTTTTAATTTTTAGTTGTTTGTATTATTCTTTTCGTCTGTAGTTCCATGTATTTCTTTTAATTACGTGCTACATGGACTTTAAGTGGTTTAGATAGTTGATTTGCGACCAGGAGCATAATGTGACCTGCAATCCTGTTATTCATGCAAATGCGATAAGAACCTTGAACAAATTGCAGTAAAAAGTAGCATCGTAGACATGCATGAAGTTACCAGAACCGTGTCTTTGGAATGTCCTAAGTGAGACATTCTGAATTGTTTAGGTGAAGCATATTCTTCCTCTTTTCCGATTTTCTAGTCTCTGATTTCAAAAGTCAAATCTCCGCATCCACTCATTAATGGCTCGACTTTTTCGACCTTTTGCCTTATTGGTATGAACTATAATTGGCTCGCATGAAGCTAGTTTAGCTGATTTTGAATTGGGGCAGAAAATTGTTTTCTGATTGTTCTTCTGAATTAATCTGCATTGCTAAAATACATAAGAAGTTAAAATCCATTATTTAACACCAAGCATAACTACGTTGGTGTCAGGCTAGTTCTGCCATTCATAACTGTTATTTGTAGATTTTCAGATTTTCTCTTTAACTTATCATTAGTAGTTTTTCTTGAAAAATAATTTGATTATAGCGTGAATTGTCCATAAGGAAGGCACTTTGCTTTACAATTACAAAAGTACTCAAGCTATTTGTTCTTTTTAATGTTTAGTTTGCTCTGATTTTTTTATTGCTTCATAATTAGATGAACCCTCATTTCTTCAGATCACATATCACTTCTTTCACTGGAAGAAAGGAACCCCATTTGGAGATGATCAAGGTATCTATAATGGGCTAACTTGGTGGGAGCAGATGGATAACGGGAAGCAGCTTACACGCAACAGAAAGTTCTTGACTGTTGTACCCGTGGTGCTGTAAGTTTCCAGACTTGAATTTGTTTGTATGTGTCTGCATCAATTCCAGTTTCATCTATTTTCTTGGTCATACAATGGTTGTTTATTTCTTTGCAAGAAAACATGTATTCCACTCCATCATCCATGTATACTTTAATATGATTACCTGTTTCAACTTGTCACCCAAGTGAGTTGACATCATAATGGATTAAGATAACTATTCGTTCTGGTATAAGTAGACATTATCGGTTCCTCAACTGTGAGAATATACCCCGTCAAACATGTTGAATGATGAGCAGTTTTTCTTGGATCACTTGTGAAATTAGTGTTTAATAACATGTCTACTGACTGGAGTTCTGCAAGTGTTTGCATGATGCTTATCCTCGGCTTTTGGCCTTTGTTGGTACCTAGTTCTAAACTGATCACCACATTTTAAACTTTAATTATGATCTGTGTTATGATTTCTTTTCTTTTTTCTGGGTTTAAATTTAAATTTGACGTACGTATTGGGCTCTTTCTATTGTATGATCTAACAATTCTTTTCACCCATCTTGAGATGACCGATCATATACTGTTCAATAGTTGTGAGATTGAATCTCTTGATGATGTTGTATGGGATATCTTAGCTTTCCTTGTATCCAATCGATGATAAAGTGGTGTTTCTTTGCTCAATAAGATTAGTGCTATATCTTTAGCTATGAGAGCATGGTTTTGGTCTAGCTCTCTTCCCATGTACAAGGGTAGATAAATTTTGTGAACATTTCATCTCAAGAGTAAGAGGAATGGTGAGGGTAGGGATGACAATGGGTTAGACCAGGGTTGGTCACCCTAAGGCCTAAGCCAATCTCAAAAAAAATTGACAGGCCCAAACTCGTTTGCCCTTCAGGCGTATGCCAAAAGCCCAAAGCTTGTTGGACCAGGTTTGGGCTTTTCTGGCCTGAGCCTTATCTGAAGCTATATAGGGATATTTTGGTTTGGGCACCCTTGAGCTCAAACTCCCACCGGTCCCTGTCAAGCTGGCCATTTTACCATCAGGTCCAGGACAACTTTATGCCGATACAAAGTACAGGGCATGAGAAAAGTTCTGGATATTATCTAGACGACTGTATAAAGGACTATAGTTCATAACTGTTCCATTGCTTCTTTGAATTAGAATCTGTTTAATTGTTTAACTTGTATTTTTCTGCTAATCTCTTCTCTAATGTCAACCAGAACATTGTTTGTCTCTAAAATGTGGGCACTTTAGATTTACAACAATCTGAGAGCTTGGCTCTATGCATGAATTGTCCAACTGAGTATACACTTACACTTCCCTCTTCTGCCAGGTACCTTATAGCGTCACATACGACTGATTACCAGCATCCGATGCTTTTCTTCAACACTCTTGCAGTGCTGGTGCTTGTTGTTGCCAAATTTCCAAATATGCACAAGGTGCGAATCTTTGGAATCAATGCGGATAAGTGAGTTGGGAATAATGTTCAAACTGATTTACATGGTCTAAAACCCCTGATCCTTCAGCTGTTCTGGTTAAAGGTTATATGTTGTATAGAAGTCAGAACTGGAAGGATATTAGATATGTAATGTTTTTGTGCAGACTAATTGTAGAAGCCATGTCGTAAACTTTGAACAAGAAGTGTATCCGAGTTGATATCTGTACAGTAGGAAACTGCTATAATCTGCATCTGGGTTTTCACATACAGCTTTTACTGTCTTGGTGACTTACGACAATATTATGTGATCACAATCACTTTGATTACAACAATGTTTTTTGCTTCTTTGGTCAGTCCCCAATCTAAGGATGTCTTCTCCTTTTCGAAGGCCAGCTTGATGACAAGTTATTAATGGAATGTCCATAACATTGGAGTGGACTTTGTCCAAGCTATGCATGATAGATTTTATAATTATCTTTTCCTGAACATAACAAGGTTTTATGAGCCGTAAAGCTTTGAGAAGTAAGGCATCGTAGTCTTATAAAGTGTACAAGCCGCGATTCTGCGGCAAGTTTTTTAGATACTTAAATCTACGTCAAATAATTAGTAAACACATAAACTAGTTTGGACAGTAAAATGGTACTAAAAGCACTAAATAACCAAGCAAAAGATGTAATAATCAAGTTTCAGAAAGGAATAAAAGCTAATCACTCACTTAGATTAAGACCGGTCCATCATCAACGAGTGGAATGTTGACGTGACTGGAGTTCGACTAAAGTTGAGGATGTAATAATTTAAAAAGGCATAGTGAGGACTGGGATGGGGAAGGGAACGAAGAAAAAAAGGAGCTGCCAGTCTTCATCAATTGAAGTGAGAGGAAGAGAAAAGCAAAACCTAAGGTACCTACACAAGAGGGTCCAGCAATGAATGGTTGCCATGGAAGAAGAACATCCAATGCATGGCCCATTTATCTGAATGATAATGGTCCGTGGAGGAACTAATAGTATCTTTTTACGGTCGAAGCATAACCTTTTGCCCAACTCGTGGATTACTGAAAATTGTAAGACACTTCAGAAGTATGGCTGCGAGACATTCGAATCCCTTGGCTCCTTTTCCTGAAAAGGCATTTTCTGCATGCGACACATCTGGACACACCATGTTGATACAAGAATAAGAACAACCTAAAACTTGATATTAAAAAGCTAAGCAATCTAACGCGCGGTCCCATTAGCCAAATATGGTCACTGCTTGAAGCAATGGAGGATACAGCTGAGAGAGATCAGCAATCAGCTCAACAAAGCTGGAGTTTCAACAAGCTCACTCACCTTCATGCGATGCATTCGACAGAATAAACTAAACAGGGAAGTTGGTGATTTTGGATGGGATTCGATAAGTGGAGTAGATAATCTCATTAGTACGCGCGTCCAGAGGAATGTTAGGCGGTCCCGACAGAGGAGGACTTGTCAGATTTTTCAAAGTCGCTCAAATATAAAAAGGGAGATGGATACATTGTTGACGAAGGTGGTGAAAAAACGTTATGGTTTGTTCTTTACATTGGTTGGTTTACGAATTCTTATTAAAAGAAATAGGTGAGCTTTTAGTTGGAGCAGGTAAACTGGTTTTTGCAAGTGCAGAATTACTGGACTGTATTGTAACTGCGCTTGGAACTTGGAAGTCGTAACTATACGATGCGTGGAAACTGAAGCAAAGCAAGCTCAATTGAATTGAAATTTTTGTGTAGATGGGACATGTCGAATTTGCACTTGTTCCACGAACTTGCAATGATGACCGGAAGAATCTCATCGACTGACATAGATAACATGTCAGACCTGATATTCAGACTTTTTTTTTTTTGAAGATAAGTTAAACGCTACATGCCAAGGATAACCATCGAGTGTAACCAATCCACAATCTATCATGCAAATCGGCATAAATTCTGTCGAGTAACATTGTTCTTTTGAAATGTCTAAACATTAGGCTCATTCCATGCAACAAAATCCATCTGAGGCAACTCAGATAACACATGATACTGTGCAGGTGTTCTATTCTTGGTAGAAGAATTTAGAGAAAATCCAGACCTTTATTTTCTATTCTCTTCACACAATTAATGTACTTTTTCTAAGAACCCCGTTTTTGAAGCCAAACCAAATAAGCTGCAGCTTTTATACACTGCTCAAAGAGTACAGATAAGAAAAAATATATATCTCTATATATATATAAAGCAAAGAAAGCATATGTATCCTATATATGTTAGCCGTCCTGAACAATTCTAGACAAGTGATCATTTTCAAAAAGAGAAGAAGAAAGAAACAAGACGAACCAGTTTCTTCAACCACTTATCAAGATTTTCCTTCCGTTACCACGATCCACCACCAAGCATACCATTCCAGTATCCACCTGATGTGCCTTGTTCTTTCTTTTGATCGACTTCGTTTGAACTGGAAAGCTGTTTCATGTCTCCAAAAGGAAACGAAAAATTCCTTCCTCCACTTTCCTGATGACCACTGTACCTATTTCCAAGGCCAAGCCCATCAACAGAAAAACTGAGACTTGGTTTAAACTCTAGAGGGAACCCTGAAGGATACAGTGTGTTTGAATCGGGCATCGGTGATGGGATGAAAGAACTCAGACTCCTAGAATTGATTCCAGACCTTAACAGCTCGAGAGCTGAAAGATGAGGTGAATTGTACGAAGCGGAATTGTTATGTTGGTCGTCTTTGTTGGTTTCAGCTTTTGGGACTTCAACGTAATGAGGTATCATACCTTGAGCTGGGAACCCCAGATTAAGATCTTGACCTTCATGGGTAGTTTTAGGGTTTTGATGAGATGAAAACTGGGATAGGGTTGGTGGATTTAAATCAGGGATCTTTACTGAAGCTGATGATGATGCTGCTAATGAAGAAGATCTTTTGTTCTTTCTTGAACCTCCACCTACAGGAACATTTCTTAGAGACCCTCCTTCAGTCCAGTACCTTCTACAAGTTTTGCAGAAGTACCTTGGTTGTGTAAGACTGTAGTTGTTGTAGTAACAAAACTTGGTGTTGGTTGAGTTACATCTCGGACAGTTCAATTGCTCTGGAGGCCTTGGTTTCTTCTCTAGCCCAGGCCTTGCGCAAGCATTAGATCCTATTTCCTCCATAGGTTTTGCCAGTTTAATATCCTGCAAACCCTAGAGTGAGAGAGACAGTAATAGAACACACCACTATGACATAAAAGCTTTAATCAGGACCATCCAAGTTCAAGCCTTTAGCAAAGTTTCAAGAGCTAGCAACTCGATCATCCAAGCAAGTTCGCTTCCTAATCGTTTTCAGAATCTGTAGACTGACTTTCTATAAAGAAGAGCAAAAAGTTCAGAAAGAAACAAATGATAGTAACAAATCGAAACTTTTCCCTCCTCTTTTATCAGTTCTCACATAAGCAAAAAGGTGAAGAAAGTAAAAGTGCAGAGCTTTCATGGTCTCAACAAACAAATTAAACTTTAACTTCCACCATCGACGAACATCTGAAGGATAGAGAACAAAAGAGAAAAAGAAAAGTGAAAAGAGACAGAAACTAAAGCAATCTCTTAAAGATAAACAAGCAGAATACGATCCATCTTAAACTTTAAAGTTCTGAGCTAGAAAGCCTCGGAGACTGGCCACTAGTATAATGAATTGGCAATCAAACATCAAACCCACCTGTGGCCATGGAGCAGCATCCATGTTCAGAAGAGAAAAGCAAATGATGACTTCAGACAGAGAGAAAGAGAGAGAAAGAGAGAGAGAGAGAGGGAGAGGAGTGTTCACCTCCTTTGTCCACAGCTGCTCTTTAGTGCAGGAAAGAATGTTTTAGATTTGATTGTGTGATGGCTTTATGCGCTGGACTCACTTTATGAAGATTAAAATGTAGGTAGTGGAACATATCTACGAGGGAGAGGGAATTCTTTTTTGTCTGATATCTGCAATTTTCTACACTTGTTAAATTGTTGTGAGTGGAATAATGAGTGTGTATGTACTGTGGTGGGTTTCATCTTTTTGACCTTATAATGGCAAAGTCTTGATTCTTGTTCTTCTCCTGTTACAGTATTTTGCTGTTTTTTTTTCCCCACATGAAGAAAAGTGTAGGGTTTTGTTTGGCCTATCAGTAAAAAAAGATAGAAGATCTCATTACTCTTTTTCGTGTTTAACTCCCTCTCTGCAATTCGTCAAAAGATACTTTCTTTCATGTGTGACAAGCTTTTTCGTGCTTTTGGAGGCAACTTCCTATGCTTTGCTTCCTTTACAATTAAACCATATGATGACCCTCCGCCATATACAGATACATATTTGTACGATGAAACTGGAGAACTGTGTAATATAGTAGTTAAATTCTTCAAATATTATACTATATGATATGTACGTGACTAGAAATGGTTGATTCAGTACGCTTTCAGCACTAACATAATATATATACATATGAACATTGAACATCGCCTGTATACACACACCTTCAAAGAAACTTCTGTTCCTCCTAGCTCAGTGCATATTAATTAGTTGCACTTAAATTGATTTTCTGTGTCTGATTTTGAACTCCTGAAGTGATAACATACACTTAAATTAGTACAAATATAGCGTTAATGTGACAACGAGGGGTGAACCAATTAGTTCAGATTCCTTACTTACTCTCCCCTTAAAGAAGAGGTGGACCAATTAGTCTAGATTCTTCACTTAAGACTCTCCCCTTAAAGGAGGTCTTGAGTTCGAGTCACGCCAAAGAAGGAGAAATAGGCATGTTCCTATTGATGATCCTCTAGTCTCTGGGCAAAGCTTCTTGATCGGATCAATTACGGACGCCTCGCTTCCAGCTGCAGTGTGAGAGTTGGAACTGCTAGGGAACCTGGGGGCTGATGGGAACCTGATGCTGAGTAGGGGGAGCCAGTGATCAATCATCAATTGAACAATCTTGAGAATGTGAAGACTCCTTGTGCGCAGAAATGTACAGGCTACGTAGGAACCTGAGGGATCTTGGGGTTCCAGATTTACATCCTCTAGGCTCTTGGGGTGAGGTCGTAGGGGTTTAAGATTAGTCTGGCTAAGCCAAGATACCTAATGTAATAAAAAAACTATAGCATTAATGTCTGATTAATAGAAATTCACCAGTGAAATGCCCTTCAAACGTAAATCTTGTCGCCATACAGTACTGGTCGAAATTAGTATGCTTGGATTTATGGTTGCTTGGTTACTTGTACTCACATTTGAAGAGGAGAAATAGGAAATGATAGAAGGAGAAAAGAATTTATATTTTTAAAAAATATAATTTTTATGCGGTATTATTTATTATATCCAATTAATTTTAAGTTTGTTTATAAATTTTAATACTACTTTATTTAAATTAAAAGACAAATCTTCTCCGTAATTTAAGAAACCATAGAAAAATCTTATAAATTTTTAAATTTCAGAGCATAAAAAATGATAACGAGACATATGCAATCAAGTAATGTTTATACAACAATTCAACCTAATTCTTAAACTCGAACTAAATTAATTAAATTTGACTCAAATTTATTTGATTCGAGTGAAATTTAAGTGCTAAGTTGGATAATAATATTAATAACTTTTGATTATTCCACATCTTCCATATATTTCTTCCTTTTCTAACCGAAAGCATAAGAGGAGCTTTTGCGGAAAATTAAAAATTAGCAGAAAATTTTTTAAGAATTATAAAAAATTAGCGAATTTTTCTAAGATTTTTTAAACTATACGAAAAGTTTATATCTTTAAATTAAAAAAATATTTTCAAAGATAATATATAATTAATAATAGCATTATAGGAATACTTGGTATCATACAGAATATTAATAATTAAAATGATAAAAGGTTAAATTATAAGTTTAAACCGAGAAAGAAATTAGAAAATGGAAGGAAGGCAACAAAAAAAAAAAAAAAAGAGGTGGAGGCGGACAAGAGCCGACAAAAGCAAAGTGGTGGGACACAGATAATGCGGGGTAGGATGGAAAAACAAATTCTCAAGTTGGCTTTCTTTTTCTTTCCGGTGACTGTGACAGTTTGACATGATCAGTTGTTTAATCTTTAAATTAAGGAAAATGAGGCTTCAATTTTTCTTCTTCTTTGAAATACCCACCCTGCACAATCTCACCGCCAACCAAAAGTTTGCTTTCTCCTCATGTTTTCTCAACATCACCAACCTTACAAACCAGACCAGACCACAGCCCCTCTTGGGCTGTGACTCTCACTATAGCTCCGGTTGAACCCAACTTACCACTTTGGTTTTTGCTGTCTTTTAAGGTTTCCCTCTGCTACGTTACAACCATTCACTTTATTTAAACAATTCCAAAGCCTCTTTTCCATTGCATAAAGCTCGTTAAAATTCTTGACGGATTCGTAGAAAAAAGACATGTCACGGAAGAGGGTAAGCTCTAGTCATGTCTGATTCGACCTTTTCCGGATTTTCTTATCAACCGCAGCACTCGAGTCGAGTCAATTCAATTACACCACACGCAGGATAAAATAGACCTCTAGGCTTTTTGTCGCCTTTAGTTAGAGAGGAATTAGCAAAGAAATCAGGTTCTAATCACAATTGAGACATGGCATCGCAATTTTAGCAACAACCGCGATGACGTACGTTGGGATGTCTTCTAATGTTTCTTTTCTTCCATAAAAGCCTTAACCATGGGAAACAAGAATACCACAGATTGGTCAGGTGTGGAGTTTTTACCATCAGAAATAACTGCTCTAAACGTTATTCAAAACCAACATAAGAACCATGAATTGTGGGGAGGGAAAAAAAAAAAAGAAGAGAACTATGCATAGAAACGTAACTTGAAGAGGTTTGGTGAGTAGAAGAAGCTACTGTAACTGAAACCTTGGAGGGTTGTACTTGTATTTATGTGTCAGATGAGTTAAACGTGGAAAACACGTAGCGCCTGCTTGGAATCCTATTTTGAACCAAACCCTTTGTCTGTTCTTAAGTTGTGATCACTCTCTTTAAGGTGCCATTAAATCACCTGTTCCACGTGCTAGTTGTTTTTTCCTGAAACGTTATCCAAACCTGGAAGGAGTAGTAATTCGGTCTGGAAAAAAGAAATTTTCCTGAAAGATAAAGAGTTTCAGTTGCTCTGATTACCTTTCTTGAGCCCGATTCTTCTGATGGGCCAAGAGGCTTGAGCTTCAAGAGTTCTTAGCATACCACTTTCAGTCCAAAGAAGCCTCCTAAGCCAGAGAGCAAAGATGTACTCTTTACGTCCGAGTCTCAACAACTCTTGAGAATAATAAATTATAATGAATAAAAAAATTACAAATGCATATTGTGTGTTTTATATTGGGTTAATTATAAAAAAATTCTCAAATTTTTATAATTTTTTTAATTATAATCTGAACTTTAAAAAGTAATAATAAAATACTCGAACTTTTAAATTTTTTCAAATTTAGCCTGACGTTAGTGCCAACGTTATCTTTAATGACGTGACAGTGCCGCATGTACAAGGATCCTTGTTAAGATATGTGTGATGACATTTTAGGCATTATTTGTAATTAGACATCTTTGATTATTTGTGAAATTTAATTATGACAAGTATTATACCTTATATGGGATTCTTTCAAGATGAGGTTTATTTGGGATAAAAATCCTATTCATCTCTTCTTGGTAGCCTATTTTGGGGATATGGCTATCTAAGGTACTTGGATTTTTGGAGATTCTATTGATTAGTTCGTAACTGTGTTTTTGTTATGTTTTATACGATTTTTGAGGTTGCAGTGTCGTCGTTTTTGGGTGAAAAAACTATAGATACATTGTGACTTGGTAGTTGGAATTCTTGGAGTATTTTGGATTATTTTTAGAAGCTGAATTTATGGAGATTTTATTTTAATCTTGCAACTGTGTTTTCTCTAATTTTTGCATGACCATTCTGGGTTGTTGATGTGTTTGTTTTTTGTGGGAAAACTTTATAAGTTTTTTTGTGTGGTTGAAGCTCCATCGTTTGCAATGTTTCAGTGATAAAATATATATCCAATTGATGATTTGTGTGGTTGCATTTTCTTGACTGATGGTGAGAATTTTTCCGTCTGTCCAAATATAGTTTTTGAGTTAAAAACGTTCAGGAGATGTATGATTTGACAGTTGTATTTTAGATGATCTTGAGTTATCTTTGACAACTGATTTTTGGTGATTTGCGTAATCTATTGTTACTGTGTTCTACACGCAAATACTAAGATTTTTGGACAACTGCTTGATCAGTTCTTTTGAGAGGAAAAACGTGTAGATTCTTGGTTGTGAGTGTAGCTGTAATTTTAATGGGATTTTTTGGTGATTTTATCTATCTTGGGCAGCTGTATTTGTGTGTGTGAATTTCTAGATAACTACTTTATTTTTTTAGTGAAAAATATATCTAGTAGATGGGTTTCGTAAGCAACTGTATGTTGTGACGTTTCGATGATGAAACACTATTTAAGCTAGGTGAGGGCCTCACAGATGTAGGCAAGGTGTGTCGAACTGTGTTACCAAACATCAGCTGTTGATTTGTTTATTTCGTATTTAATTTTTCTGTTTTTATTTGTGCTAACAAATTTATAAATTGCTAATACAGTTGCTTTATATTAAGCAACCACATATATGGTTTAAAGCAACTATAGCAGAACCAAGTTTTTGCTAAACTATATCCTTTCGAATTGTCAAATGTTATCAGAGAGGGTCACATATCAAAACTTGACACGCCAAGTTAGTGCAGATCTGTGTTTCACAATTATGGCTACAAGAGAAGGAACATCAATCACCAGGCCACCGTTAGATAGTTCAAATTATCTGGATACATCCAATGAAAATTGATGAAAAGAAAGAAACGATGCCTAAAAATCCATCTGAATGGACAAAAGCTGAAGAAGAGGAAGTGTTTGACAATTCTCATGCATTGCAAGCAATCTTCAGTGTTGTCGATGAAGGATGCTTTAGTATGATTTCAGCTTGTGAATTGACAAAAGAATCATGGGACACTCTACAACGATACAAGAGGGATCTAAATCTGTGATAGCCTCGAAATTTCAGATGTTGGTTGTTAGATTCGAAGAGCTTAAAATGGATGAAAGTGATACTATTAGAGATTTCCATGCCAACCAAACACATCAACTTAGGAAGAAGTATTCGAATATGATACTTGTTAAGAAACTTTGAGATCAATGCCTCTGAGATTCATACCAAAAATTGCAGCCATTGAAGAAGCCTATGATATCAATGAATTATCCTTGAATAAGGTGATTGAGATTCTTACAAACTTTGAGATGAATTTTTTGAGAAATAAACGTGAGAAGAACAAAGGATTGACATTCAAGTCAAGGTTGGAAAGGCCATGAATGATTTAGGAGGAAAAATATGATGAGAATGAAGATATGATGCTATTGACAAGAAAGTTTAGCACGCGGTTAAAGAAAGTGAAGAATGATAGACCCAAGTTTAGACAGAATGGTAGGAGTTCATCGAACAACAACGTTAAACAAAAAACAAAAAAATCAAAAGGGTGAAAGAAAGGTAAAGAAAATTCAATGTCACGAATGTCAGGTTTCGATGTGCTAACACTTTGAATAAGAGAAAAGAGAAGTCTTATACGAGTATTTTGAGTGAGAATGAATCTAAAAGTGAGTATGGTATTGAAGAGGAATTTGTGAGCAATAATGTTGCGTTAATTGCTTTACATAGTAGAATTGCAATTGCTTGATTAATAGCAACTAAAAAGGAAGAAACTAATGATGTAATCATGGGTAAATCAGTCCAAAATTTCTGGAAAAATGCAGATGAATTAGTCCAAAGTTTAATTTCATATTATAACAGTGATGATAGTGATTCAGAGGAAAAAAGTGAGGATATTTACAAAGCCTATGAGTTAATATATGCAAAGTGGGTGCAAACATGTAAGAAAAATAGAAAATTAAAGAAGGAAAACTCTACCATGAAGAACATCATTCAAGACCTTGAAAAGAAGTTGTATCTACAATAGACGAGCTTAATGAAACATAGTTAAAGCTGGTCAGTACAGAAAAGGGGATAAGAATGTTAAATGAAGATATCGAAAAGTTAGAATAGTTGTTGAAAATTGGTAAGATTAAAGGAGACCTTCAAGGCATTGGATATAAAGGTGAATGTTCTAAATTGAATGATGAGAAAAATGGTGCGGCTAGATCTATCTAAAGAGAGACTTCAAGGAGAAAACAAAAATTTATACCTACTTGTCACTTTTGTAGGG